>LOEQ01005986.1:0-11307 GCA_001685075.1 Bramus lutescens | reverse complement strand
TTGTTGTTGTTCTTGTTCTTGTTATTGATGGAGTGTTACTATAGAACCAAGAATGGCCTAAAGATATCCCTATTGCTGGTTCTGACTTTTTGGAACTCATTCTCTCTGGAGGGATACTTTGCTCAGCCTGATACAGTGGGGTAGGCCTTGGTCCTGCCTCAAAGCAATGTGCCTTACCCTCTCTGAGGAGTGGATGGGGATTGGGATGGACAGTAAAAGCGGGGGTTGTGGAGGGAGCAGGAGGATGGGAAGGAGTGGAAATGGATTTGGCATGTGAAATGAGAAAAGATAGCTTTAAAAAAATCAATTAAAAATAATTAAAAAATTCTTATTGTTTCAACCTCATCAGTGCTCTGTCTGTCTTTTCCAAATACCATTATAATCGTTTTGATGTGACACTGAAAGAAGCAGATTAATAATAAGCAGCCTGCTGAGAGGCAGGGATTGGGCCATTCCTAGGTAAAACAATTGCCTACCTTTTGCTAGCCTAGAGATCAACCCCAGGCATTCTTCTTCAGGTGGCTAGGGTACCTCTAATATCTCCACGTTATTGCTCTCTTAGTTTGAATTACGGAGTAGACAAATTAAAAAAATAGCGAGCATAAAAACTTAAAAAGTGTGACTTCTTTGCTTTTTTAATTAAATCCTATGAAAATGCTGAGAAATAGGCTACATTGTTTTAGTAATTATTTTATAACATATTACTTGTCAATTATCCATGAAAATCCTGCCATCCTTTTAGAATTTTAAGTGTCTTTATGTGGTTACATTTTTACAAACAGCAGAATGAAGGGCACAAATCTTAAGCACAATGGTAATTACTAGGCAGTGGATAAAGAAATAACTGGGATTTCAAAGGGGAGAAGAGCCTCTAGCTCAGACATCTATCAAAAACCTCTTGCCAAAGAAAAGCTAGAATTCCTGAGCAATGTACAACAGTTTATGGCTCTTCCCACTCCCAGCTACAAACTTTCAATATTCCAGAAATCTCTCCAGAAACCATATTTGCAAGAAAAGATGTATTATACTTTTGGAATCATAGTGGCTCCTGATTTATTTTATTAGATTATAATTCAATCCAAGGCTGCTTTTCCTATAATATGAATTATAAAAGGAATGAAAGCGGGAACAAAGGTAACCTTTGAAGATTCAGCTATGAGTTATCGTAACTCTATGGCTAAGACATTGAATTGTGAATGCTCCTTAAGAAACCAATACCCACATCTCAATGCCTACTGATGAAAGCATTTTCTGCATTGAAGCCAGGAATACCAATTTGTCTAGAGATGACATCACTAGAAATTATGGGGACAGTATGGGACTTTGTCTTTACCATTTCAAACACTAAATATAAATGATGTACACCTATTTAAATATCTTTTTCAGCATTTAGAAAATTTCAAGTCGTTAAGGTAGTGTAACACACAAACAAGGAAATGATTGCTAGGTGGGTCTGTATTAAAAAGTGGTTTTATATTTCACAAGTTATTTATTTTATACTGCTTAAGAAAGTTCACATTTATTCTTCAAACTTTTCAAAAGTTTGAAGCCACTGTAATGTCTCAATATTTAGTTCGCATAATAGAAATAGAAAATATACATATATATAATCTTACTCAGGTTTACTGTACAGCAAAACAGTCTTTGGTTGCTGATTCTTCTGAATATTGGATCTGAATACTAGAATTGCTGGCTTATGACACCATGTCTGGTTTTATCTTTTTTTTTTCTAAAGTCTAACTGTGTATCCAAGACTGAGATGGAGGAAGTGAATAGAAATACAAGATAGATGAAGAGGAATCTGGAAAGGCTAAGGCAAGACATCACTTCACTATATCCATTTTCTAATGGAATACATCGCAGTACTTAACTTTAAAACTTTGTAAAGTTAAGAAGAGAACTATATTTTTATTATGAAGCCCAACTTCTATTTAAGTTATTTATTTTTCTTTATTTTTAATTAACCCATGTACACATAAAATATAGCTCTGTGTGCACCACACAAAGTTGTTCTACACTAATTTTAAAAATAGGACCTATTTTAATATCAAGATGGTGAAATTGTTTCTAATATCAATTAGAAGAGAGTAAAATGTCAGCAGAAGAATTATGGATGTTGAAATTACTAAACTAATTCTACTTCCTAAGATAAAGTTTTAATAAAATAAATTCATATTCTACTATTTTGTATTTTGTGTGCATTAACAATGGCTTTTATGTATGCTTGTGCACCAGTGCATGCCTCAAACTCATCCATGTCAGAAGTGGGCATCAAATCTTCTGGAACTGGAGTTACAGATCATTATGAATCACAATGTGGGTGTTGGGAACTGAGCCATTATCCTCAGAAAGAGTAAAAAAATGCTCTTAGGCATTGATCCAACTCCAAAGTCCCTAATCCTATCATAGATTGTAATCCAGTCATTAGTGATTAAGGTATAGAAAGAGTAAATAAATTTATATGGTAATAAAATTTAAAGGAAACAACTTAAAAATGATGATAGTAATATTGTGAATGTATGTATTTAATTTGTTATCCTGGAGGGAGTAGAACCCTTTCTTAATTCAGGAATGGTATTAATTTCTCCTTCCCTCAGTTTTGTCTTCTGAAATGAACATCTAGGTATATGCAAACTGAAATGGAGGTTCTATTCTTGTATCATATAAATTAGCCCATTGCTCATTTCTCTTCTGTCCTCATGGAAAGTCTTGTAAATATGTAAGGACTTGTAGTCAAGGCTTGTAGATGGGAAGAAGACTAGGTATATCAGGGCATATTAACAAAGATTAAAATGTATTGGCTAGGTTAAAGGGAACTCAGTCCTCAGTATCATATGAGGTTCAAAGTAATAACAACTATTAAAATGCAGTAACCAGCCAAAATATTATTATTCTATTGATTCAAATAGCACTACTTGTATTGCTTTTAAGATGATATATTAAGAAAATAATTGGATTTGTAAATGTTTTTAATATATTTTGAAAATTAACATATTGAGACATAGCATGCAAATATATAGTGTGTATTGTGCATGTGAAAGTTAGAGTCATTTTTGCTTGTGTGATTGCAAAAGATAAGACAAATCTTTTTATTTATTACATTTAACAGTCTGGTCCTCCTGTACATCATAGCTTACAGGAACATAGAAGACCAAAAAATCACATTTTTAAAAGTGAAATCAATTCAAAAATATCAGAATTATTTAATTGGGTAGTAAAACATCAATCATAGAGACATAGTCATAGTCACGAGGTTTAAAAGAAAGGCAGCATTTTCCATAACTCTAATTACATGCTGATAGATACTTGAAGATATATGGATAAAAACATTATTTGAAAAAAGGTAGGGCCCTTTTTTCTTGAGAATTCTAAGATGTATGTTCTATTCTGGAGAACCTGAAGAGAAAGACTCCTGAGAGGACTGAGTAAGTCAAATGGAATCTTTGGTCAGACTGTCCCATGAAGATTAATGGGTAAGAATTTAGGAATGGTCCAGGGACCGGTTTTATCCGAGATGATTTTGGCACTTCAAGTATTCTTAGAAATACTTCCATGAGATGGCAAAGCTTTAGTCCTGGGATTTATAAGAGTTCAAACTAAAATGCTTGATGCAGGCAGTCGTCTCTCACAGGATCTTTCTGTGTACAATTGAGTAATCGGTTAGGACAAGCCCCACGAATTTTTAAGATGATAAATCCCTACTTTAGATTATTCCTAGGTCATGGGAAGTTATTTAGTTATTCGGACTGCAAGAATGAGCAATTGTGCATTTCATGCAAATATTCTAACTTCCTGTCAGCCACTCACTTGTTTTCGTAAATCATAAAATAGAAAATGATTCTTCCAGAAACTTTAATAACTTCAATACCAATAGATTTTAGAAAATATTATGTCTCTGTTAATCTTTGGTGTAAATAGAGAATACGGGATAATTTAATGTAAAAGTACAATAATTAAATCCAAGTGTTTTGCAGAACATGAACAATTTGCGAAAATTAACATTAGCACAGGACGAGGAAGAATAAAAGAGAAGTGTATAAGAGCTTTAGTACTAAGTGAGAACAAGAACCTCACTACTCCCAGGTGTGGTGGAGGAAGTGACTTTTTTGTGGATGTGAGAACAAGTAGAGCTCGGACATCGGAAGCGTCCAGATTGGAAAAGGCCATGAGAGCAGGGGGCTATGAGAGAGGAACAGCAGATAATGGAGAGAGGGGCAAGAGGACTAAGTGTGCCTGGCATCCAAGAGAATCGGAAGCTGGGCGAAGGGAAGAAAAGCCTAGACTTTGGACCAGAAAAGTTTACAGCAGGAAGTGTGTGAGAAATGCTGGGAGAAGCCACACGTTCTGAGTGAGACTTGTCTCTGCTTTCTATCGAAACTGAGAGCCACATGTGTATGAACTGATATCCTGACCACTCCAAGCATACTTAAGAGGAAAGATCTTACTGTTAGCATGAGGGAGGATACAGTCCGAGGCATCTGGAAGAGCCCAGGGTAGAGAAAGAAGTAATAGATTGAACATAGGCAACAGACTGAACTCAGCCATGAGAGAAGAGTGAGAGCAAGAGAAGAATAGAACGAGATGATAAAAGCAAGAAGGGACAAGAAAGAAGGCACACAGAACTGACTAAGAGAGGAAGGCAGAAGAGAAAGTGCATAGACACAATTGCAGGGCTATATGGAGAAGTGAGTAGCTGGGGGAGGGAACACACTTGAGCTGGATAAACTGAGGATAAGAGATGGGGTGATGAATGACAAAGGGACTTAATACTGAAACCTGCTGTTAAGACTCAATATGCTGAGAAAAAAAAGAAAAGAAAACAGGGATGCCAGCATGGATTCTGAAAAGCATAACAGGTACGTGTCCTTACAGAGTCTGGAGTCCAGCATGTGCTTCGGTAAGCTATTAGGCAATAGAGAGTCTGTTCTCCCTTCTGGAAAAGGAATGATAGGAAATAATTCCATTGGAAGAGGGAAACTGGCTTCACAAGTTCCTGAGAAATGCTAACCTTTGTCTAATTCACAGAATTTAGTCCTGACAATACATGTATTTGGTTTACAATTAACCTTGTGGATATGTCTGCAATCATCTCTGAACCATCAATAATCTATTAGGCCAATGCTAATGACAAAATTAGCTAAAACTGATTCTATTCCAAATATTTAAGTTCTTTATTTTACAGTTCAATCATAATATTTTATGTTTTTCATTTACTATGTCTGTTTCCATTGACATGATTTTAAGTCCTTAGACTTTGGTTTATTTTTTGAATTCTGTTTGACAAAGGATTCCATCTGTGTCAACAAATTTCTTTCTAAACTTTTGCCTGAGGGAGATCTTCAACTGTGCTTAAGATCTCTCTAAATCCCAGGTCTCAAAATTCTCTCATTTAACTGTAATCAGTTTACTTTTTCCTCTATATGTCTAGAGAGGCAATTCAAATATAATTTATTTTTATTCAGAAATTTATTTCAAGGACATAATAGAAAAACAATCAATTTTTATTTATTTATTTGTTATTTCATTATTCATTGTGTGTGCTCATTGTTTGCATGTGTGTATGGGCATTTGTGTGTGCTTGTGTGAATGCATGTGTGTGTGTATTCCTGTGTGTGCATGTCTTGTTCATTTGCGTGTGATTCTGTGTGCTTGTATGCATGTATACATGTGTTTCTGTGTATATCTGTGTGTTTTTTTATGTGTGTATGTGTGTGTGTGCGTACTTGCATATGAATGCCACAAAATATATGAAGAGGTAAGAACGCAGCTCCAGCAAGACAATCCTACCTCACTGTGTGATCCAGGGATTAAAATCAGGGTATGAGGTTTAATGGCATAGACATTTACTCAGTGAGCTATTTTGCTGTCCCATTAGATGTCTATTAAATACTTTTCAAAATGATACAAATGAATTAACATAATAACCAAATGCACACACCTCATATATAAGTATATCACCATACAGAGAAATCCAAAGTGAGAAAATCTAATCAATAGTGTGTTTATTTATGATTATATTGTAAATCTTAATAAGTAGATGTCTGAGTAAATTGAATAATAGCTTGGCTCGATTAATTAAAAAATAGTCCTAACTTTGTAATGTAGGGAGATCAGTGGATAAGGGAGATGTACTAGCATGTAAGTATATAAAAGTATACTAAAATAAGAAAACTCATAAAGCAATACTTAAATATTTTTAAAGAAAAAATACATTTTAGTTAAAATTCCTATAAAGTAAATAAAATAACTAAATGGCATCAAATAAACCCAATATTTGGTATTTTGAAAGGTCAAAAAGATTAATGAAATATTAAATACACTATAAAAGAGGAGATATAGGGAAGATATATTTGAGTGGGGTAGTAGGTAATAATATAAGATAATGGTGGTTTAAATGTTAAAATATATTATTTGTTTAAAATGTAGAACAATGAGGCTAATTGGAACAATGTGTAATATCACATGCATTTGATCATGGATAAGGCTTTCATTGATTTTTGAGTTAAATCTAAAAAATAAACTTACAAAATTAAATATGATGACTAATATTTTTAATTCCTAATAGCTGGAATGGATACAGAGATACAATACAAACAGCAGGCACAATAATTCTAAAACTGGGTGAATTTTTGTGTAATCTCATCATCCACGAGACTGAGAAAGGAGTGTCTCACACATGAGGTACTTTGTTAAAAGTAAGAACTAAACAACTGGAAGAGACAATTATAAACATTTTAAACTAATTAAATTTGTAAATTGAAAAAATGATAATTTTTCAGAGAATGCAAAATATCAAAATTAATTCTGGAAATAAAAATACCCAAACAGAACTCTTCTAAAAATTTGGTCAATCATTAAAAGGACCCAGCAGATAAAAACAAAAGAAAAAAAAAACATTCAGTAACAAATTCTTCCAATATTGCAAAGAATAAGTAACATAAATTATATTAAATCATTTTTCCTGAAGTGAAAAGTCAATATAATATTAATTAAGTTTTATAAGTCTAGTACTATATTGACACAAAAGATAGAAAAATGCAACTCAAAAAATCATAGGACAGATTAATATAACTTTTAATTCTAGAATTATAAATCAGTATCTCATTATCTGATAAAAAATACAGGAAAGTATCACAATTAATAGAAACCAGGACAGAGTAAGATTTCTCACAACATAATCAGGAAAGTAATTTATATGGTGCTTTTAGATTACTGTATACTTGATACCATATATATTAATCAAATGAATAAAGATATAAAACTAACAAAATAATATGATTCTCTGTATTATGTTAATCAATGTGATATTAACAGAATGGATGTTGAAATAAACATACTGAGTGATAATAACAGATATGAGGAAAGTGTTTGTCAAAACTCACATGCTGCCACAACAGAAACTACTGGCAATGCTAGGAGCAGGACATTCCTTACCCTGAAAAAGGATTTATTTTAAATTGCAAATGTGTCTTCTATTGAATGTGAGAAAAAATGCCTGCTAAATTTAAGGGTAAAATGACAATACCTGATTATTTAATTATCTATTTGAAATTTCTTTGCACAAAAAAGCAAAAAGTATCCCCATTGGAAAGGGAAATTTAAACCAAAATAACTACATTCAGAGAAAATGTAACAATATATATTCCAAATAATTCAAAATATCATTCCACATTGGCCTTAGAAATTTAAGATACATATTGATCATCAATTTACCACACAAAATCAGTACTCTTTTCTGCTGTATTTGTGTAAACAGATGTGAATAACACAAAAACATAAAGAACTCATTCCATTTATTATAGCATCTAGGACATTTAATTGAGGATCATTTTAAACAGCAAAAGGAAAATTCTTGTTTCCTATAACCAACAAAATATTCCTGAAACCTCCTAGAGAACTTGAAGATGACTTCCTGAAGAGAAGTCTATTAACTGGAATGAGACCGCCTAACCATACCCAGTGGATCCAGATAATGAGCTGGAAATGACTCTTCTAGCTGCCTTTAATACACAGTAGTGGTTGGTTTGTACAGACTAATGAGATGGGTTTCTGAGAAAGTGAACTTGTCCACTTCCTGCTTGTTTGTAATTCAGTTAGAAAAAAGAGAGCTCAGCAGTGGGAAGGAGGTGCGAAGTGGAGCAATATCAATCTGTTAATTTACTGTTTGTGGATGTTTCTTATTGCTAAATGCCTGTCATAATTTACACAATCATTATTGAAATGATTTTAACTCAGAGCAATACCAGAAACACACTGCCTACATATTACCCAGAGTTGAATATTGCCGGTGCACTTAATATTTACATTTCATAGAAAAGATGGATCCTACACTCCCCTACTCCTTGTACAACAGAGTTCTAGGGTTTAAATCTCCTTTATTAAAAAGATAATGACACTGCTTATATTTCTGATTCTGAAACCTGAATTTGTAATACTGTTGCAGACAAATCGAGGGAGAGAATGAACACTGGCATCATGGAATATCAGAATTGTAACATTCATTTCTATAAACAAAAAAAAAAGGAAAAAGAAAACTACTCAGATTGTAAATGGTTTGATGATTCTGGATCTTCAAACCGAGTCTTAATGACCCCTCTATTAATATTTCAAATTAATGTTTTTAAATTCCTAGGAATTCAGTTACTGAAACTCATTTGTTTATCCTTCATTTTTTGCAGCATTATTTTTTGCGCTTCCAAAACACTCCGGCTTTATTTCTACCTCATTCTGATTCAGTTGTTTTAAGTATCATTTGATTTCAGCAAGCAGTGTTTGCAATTTGCTCACCTCTACACTGAATAGAAAATCGCAGCTTCCTGGTAGACTAAAATATTGTACTTTTTTTATTCAGAAGCGCCCATATATGAAGTCTTCAGGCACATAGCCAAAATACCTCAAATACAAGTTATTTTCCACTTGCCAAAAAATATTGCCCTGATCCATCCAACAAGATCAGAAACTTACACTCTTAAATATTACCATATCTAACAAACACTTTTACATTAAGTTAGATGATTAATATCCTGCCTTCCAAATCGCGCAATGGTTTAAATATTTAGTATTCACCTAAATTCATTCTTACAAGAGCTATTTTAATATGTACAGTTAGGTCAATGACACCTGAAAACGCTTAGATTTTATGTGTGAGAACCTCTCTTTCTCCCTTTCCTCCCTCTTTTGTTCTCTTCTCTACCTCTGCATCTTTCCTACCTCTCCCGTTGCCTCTTTTCCTTCTGCCTGCTCACCTTGTCATAAGTTAGTGACCTTAACAGGTGATGCTGTTTGTTTATTCAGTAATTCATAAATCCCTTTATTCTCTTATTCAAATGCATTTGTAACTGAATTAGAATCACATGACTTCCTTCTTCCCTTTCCTCACACTAGTATCTCCTACCTACCTTTCTCTAAGCTGCTCACATTTCCCATTCTCAAATTAATTGCATCTTTTTCTTAGATAGTATTGTTATATACACACACAGAAATTATATAGAAATATGACCCACTCCGCTGCTCACTTGAAAATCATTAAAGACGTTTGTCTGTGGGAGATGCTAATTCCCCTTCTCTCGGAAGTCCTTACCTGTAGTTGTTTGTCTAGGGATGAGAATATATTACACATATTCCCGTTCACTTTAATTTATCACATTATATTTCGTGATTCCAGTCTTGCTAACGAAGCTATTTGTGGGAAAATCTTTAACTGAAGGCCTCCCGGAATTCTTGCTGATACAATTATTCCAGCTCTTGCAATTCTATGGTGGTCCCTGAGCTGTAGGTTCCAGTGCTGTAATGTAGATTTATCTGTAGGGGCTGGGATCCTTACAATCTGTAGAGCTCCGCCTTGTCTTCAACTGTGGTTTTCACTCACTTGAAAGGAAGCTTTTATTGGTGAAGGTAGCTGCACTTATAAAATTAAAATTTAGAATGTCATAAAGAACTATGCTTACCAATGGTGTTTTAGTAAAATATTTTCTGAGGTCAATGACGACTAGTCCCTGGAAGTCCCTGGCATGGCTTCCCTCCTGTTGTGAGGGCCTGAAGGCTAATTAGACAGCTGTTGATTCTTACTAACATGTGTGTGCCATTTACTGAAACACGCAAATCTTGACTTTCTGCCAATTGTACAGGTGTTTCATCTTAGTAGAACTGTGTGATTGCTTCCAATCTGAGTCAGCATTATAGTATTTTCTAGAACCATAGAAGCTAGATCACAGGAAGGAAGCTTTCAGATTAGATCAAGTCCTAATCATCCAAGTACTGTGGCCTAAGTGTACAATGTCTTCAGAAATAGTGGCCAAATATTTAACTCCTGAAATTTCTGTGTAACGGACCTATAATATTCTCTTCTCCTATATTCTAATAAACTCAGAAGTTTGAGATGCTGTGAGCAAATTCAATGTTTTCTGGTATCTCATGAGAAGAAATTTTCAAATGGTGTTTTAGTGTGTATGATACCAATATTCTTTCCACATGTGTTTATTTTTGGAAAAATTTCACATTTATATTATTCTTAATTACCTAGTTATTCTACAAAAAGATTTTACAAGTAAAGTTTGTATTTCACATATCACAATGTATTTCTCAGTAAGTGCAAACTTTGACCGGTCTCTGTTGATTCTCAGGAAGATCACAGCAATAGTCCCATGACAAGCGAGAAGCATCTCAGGTTAGCCAGGGTTTGAAGCTACGATAATAACCTAAGAGTGTAATGTTCAAAAAAGACAAACAATAAATCAGTTATCATTTAAGATGGTATTCTCACATTACAGGAATCTGTTGTGTCTTGTACCCATAAAAGCAAAACCATGATATTAGCAGACAATGTTATAGGTCTATATAATGAAATATTAACATGTCAAACTACTGTATTTGTATATTCCAAGAAACAAGCTCTGACTTAAGATATTAATTCATTTCATAACCACTTATGCAACACTATCAAAGGAATTTGAAAAATAAAATAAATAAACTTTACAAATTATACCACAGGACTGAGAAGTAGTAAAGAGCATTTGAGTCATGGGCATTATACATAACTTAGGTAGCTTTGTTTGATATTATGTTTTTCTCTGCACTTCCTTTCTTTACCTTTCAGATGTTTATAATTAACTAAATCAGTAGATTCTAGTCTAATTGTTAAAACAGGTATGCAAAGGATCTAATTTTTAAGAAGCTAATATGTAGCCTAATATGTTCTATTCCTTCTCATGGATCTTGCAACTTTTGGTTTTCTCTAAATTTGTATGTTGTTCTTTAGATTTAATTATTTTAAAAATGCATGTTTCTGTACCTATAGAACATGAGTAT
>LOEQ01005985.1:39232-56619 GCA_001685075.1 Bramus lutescens | reverse complement strand
TTCGGGGTATAAGCTAGCCGTGCGGGAGCTGGGCTGGACGAAAAGCAGGCCAGTCCCCCTTTATTACTACAAAGAACCACAACCAGTCTTCATCAGTAGATGTCAAGATCAATCCCCCCTCCCCCATAGAAAACATATCATTGTCTCTTTCAGATAAGTCATTAACCATTAAGTATTTGAGATGATTGAGAGAGTACTTAAAAAGAAAAGGCTGCCTATTCTGGCCACAGTGTGTTAGAGGCAGAGGGTAACTAACACAATTTCCCTTCAGGACCCAGTAACTACATAAAACTTTTTAAACTGAAAGAACCCACGTTGTTGGTGTAGTAATGCCTTCTTTGGATATATTGCTCAAGGGATTGCCTTATAACTTGGGACATTATCTCTATACTCACAGGTAAAGAGTTGTCTACAGAAATGAACTACCAAGAATGAAGAAGGTAACCGGGGTGCGGGTGGTTGTCTAATGGACTGCCAAATTTGTTCTCTGGTGCAGATGAAAATCTAAACATCTTAGAAAGACAGAGGGCCAAGTCCTGAAGAAAAAGAAAGAAGCAACTTTAACACTTCAGGGTTGGAGAGGCCTAACTCTAAATCCATTAAATGGACTCTGTTGTGGGTGTTTGTTTGTGTTTTATGTTGTTTTGTGTTTTGAGAAAGGGTTTCTTTTATTTTGTTTTGTTTTTTGAGATAGGGTTTCACTGTGTAGCCTGGCTGTCCTAGAACTCGCTGTGTAGATCAGGCTGGCCTCAGACTCATAGAGATCCACCTGCCTCCCGAGTGCTGGAATTAAAGGTGTATTCCTCCACCACCAGGCCTTTTGTGGGAGCTTTTATAGAGCTCTGGTTCTCCCCTTCACCTACTGCTGCTGTTTAGATACCACACACAACCTTGTGCTTTCATGTCTTCTTGAAACAAACAAACAAACAAAAAACCCTACCATCTCAGGGAGACTGCTTTCACTTTTTTTTGTTTATCCATGTCTGTCAAGAGCAGTTAGGATAGAATAGACCAGAAAAAAGCAAAGCATGAGGTATAATTAATTAGGAGTCCTGAGAACGGAAAGAACTTGTTGTTTCAGTCTGGCTGGAATCCTTTCTACTCAGGAATGAGAGTTTAACCTCTAAGTAGGTAGGATAGCAAGCACTCGGTCTGTCTTTTTGTCCTTTTAGGCTTGTCACTGTGGCAACTCATTTTTCAATCTGAATCCACTGAGATAAGACCTCAGACTTTAAAGTCTTGTCACCATTTTAAATCGTTCCTGTAGAGAAGAGCGGTGGAAGCCGGGAGGCACCTGGAATGTGTTCATTGCTGCTCTATTCATAATAGTCAGAAACTGGAAGCAACCTAGATGTCCCTCAACAGAAGAATGTATAAAGCGTAATACATTTAAACAATGGAGTATTACTTGGATCTTTAAAAAAATAACATTATAAAGTTTGTAGGCAAATGAATGGAACTAAAAAAATAATAATCCTGAGTGAGGTAACCCAGACCTAGAAAGATAAGTATGGTATATATTTATGTGCTTATATCTATATATTAACCATTTAATAAATGATAACTAAACTACAATCTATAGACCCAAAGAGGTTAGATATAAAGGAAGGGACTGGGGAAGTGAGAATACATGTATCTCTCTAGGAAGGGAAAATAGAAGTGATTTTACTAGAGCCAGGCAGGCAAGACAAGAATGGGAGGATCAGGTGGGAAGGAGGAGGGAGGGTGGGGTTGAAGGATAGAATGAGAGGAAAGACAGCTAGAACTGAAGAGCATTTAAGGAGCATTTGAGCTGCTGATAGGGAACCCTAGTGTGGTGAAACTTCCTATAATATATGAAGGTGATACCAATGAAGTCTCCAAATAATGAGAGAGACGGAACCCCTACTGATCATCTCATTCACCATATGGAACCTCAGTGCCAGGACTGGGTTTCATCCAATTGAGTTGTTGGCCAAAGGGGTCCCATGAAAATCTCTGAACAACCCAGGCTGTTTCCGAGACAATAGATTGCTCTCCACACACTGAAAGCAAAACCCTATTGCTGGAGACAATACCCATACAATTCATTGAACATGGAAAGTTTGATCCGGTGCCTACATAGAACCTTCATCCCCTACATTCTGGTGTCTATGACACAGAAAGGTACTCTGTAGTCTAGCAAAATAGAAAAGTAAACACCAACCCAACAAATTCTCTGATCTACAATCTATCCTGCCTGCAAAATATGCTAGGGCAATGGTGGCACAAACCTTTGGGAGTAATCAACCGATGTCCAATTTGAGTTATGGACCACTCATTAGAAGGAACCCATACTGGACACTGCTTGGGTGACTAATAACCAGAGTCTAGACAGCCTAGAGATCTAGGGCAAACCAAATACTACTAATCTAAACATAACAATAAAATGACTCCTAATGATATTCTTCTCTAAACAAAGATGGGTGCCCTATTCGGCCATCATCAGAGAGGCTTCCTCCTGAAGTAGATGGAAAGAAATAGACCTACAGCCAGACATTACTTAGAAAGAGAGAGACCTTGGAACACACAGCTCTAAATGAAATATCCCTATTAAATTCTTCCCCTCACAATGCAGGGAACTCCTCAGAAGAGGAGACAGAAAGAGTGGAGAAGGACTCCAGGAGAACAAGGCCCTTTGAAACAACTGAGCTCAGCTCATATGACCTCAGAGACTGAAGCAGCATGCACAGGGCCTGCACAGGACTGCACCAGATCCTCTGCAGATTATAAGTATTATAGTTTTCAGTTCAGTATTTTAGCATTTAGCTTGGAACTCCTAAATGTGTGAGTCTCTGATTTTTGTGCCTTCTCTTGAGGATCTTTTATTTTTATGTTGGTTTATCTTGTCCAACTTTGATATGACAGGTTTTAGTTCATTATATCTTGCCTAGTTATAATTTGTTGTTCTCCAAGAAGCCTGTTCTTCTCTAATGAGAGACAAAGTATAGGGAGGGAAAACTGTATTTAAATAAATAAATACAATTTATATAAAATATAACAGTAAAGAATTCTATATAATCTGAAGTGAAAAAGATGAAGATTCCTTGCAGCCTTAGTTTTGGCACAATGTCCAGGAAGTCCTCAAAGGTGATGATGAACGGTGGGATCAGCCATGAGTCTTCTTGTAAGTGTATCAGGAATTAGAAGCCACTAGAACAGCTCATGTTAGGACTTTCCTGTTCAGGTACAGGTGGGAGTCTAGTTCTTTTAAAAGGGGCTGGTTCAGTATTGTTCAAAAGATGTTTCAAACCTTTTGGAGACAAGATAGGTGAATACATGAGGAGAGACAATTGGGCAAGGAGTGCAACATTACTGGAGCCAGTCCTTTCCGGGGAGAGGTCCTGAGGATTAGGATTAGATAATGTGCTGCCTAGTTTTATGACAGTTTGATACAAACTAAAGACATCTGAGAGGAGGGAGCATCAGTTGAGAAAATGCCTTCCTAAGATTGGGCTGCAGGGTGTATGGCATTTTCTTGATTCATGATTGATGTGGGAGGGGCCAGCCTATTGTGGGTTGTGACACCCCTAGGCTGCTGGTCCTGGGTTCTATAAGAAAGCTGGTTCTGTAAGAAAGATGAACAGCTAATGAGCAGCATCCCTCCATGGCATCTGTATCAGCTGCTGCCTACAGGTTCCTGCCCTGCTTCAGTTCCTGCCCTCACTGCTTTTGATGATGAACTGTTATGTGGAACTGTCAGTGAAATAAACTCTCTTTCCTCCCCCAAGTTGTTTTTGGTCATGGTCTTTCATCACAGCAATAGTAAGCCTAACAAGAGGCAGAGAGATCCCCAATCTCTAAGGTAGGAGTGGGCACCCATCAGAGCAAGAGGGCAGGAGCATATTCATTTGTGAAAAGAGATAAGTCCTTAGGAAAGAAATGATACTGTTATCAAAAGAAGGAGGAATCAGAGAGGAGTGAGGGAAAAATCCAGGGGGGACCAGAGGCCCCCCCAATACTTAAGATCTAAGTAACTGAGATGAAAGGGCTTGCAGGGAGAACCCTAAGCTTTAGATGTGCAAGGCATTAGAGTTTGAGCCAGTCTTGTTTTAATCTAGAGCTAGTTTGATGAGAATTTCCTTGAGAGTTCAGTTAGTCATTTCTACTTTCTCTGACAGTTGGAGTGATATGGCATATGGAAACTTCAGGAATCTGGAGAGATGTCACAACTTGTTGGGTGATCATAGATGTAAATTTGAAGCCATTGTCTGATTGAAGAGAAGATAAGAGACTGAATCAGGGGATAAGTTCAGAGACTAAGATATGGGCCACAGTAGGGCCACCTTTGTTAGTAGTTGGGAAAGCCTCGACCTATCCTGACAATGTACCTACCATTAATAAAAGGTATTTATACCTTTACAGGAGGCATGCAGGTAAAGTCCAGTTGCCAGTCCATGGCATCTGGTGTGTAGGAAATGGTAGCAGCTAAGGTTTGGGCTGGAGTACGTTCTTCTGCAGGTATCACCGGAGTTAGGTAAGTAATTTTGGAACTGTTTGTACGAAGGCTGGAGGGAAGAGTGTGGTTGGAGAAATTGGAGTAGAACTTGGTTAGAGGGCTGGAACAGAGAATGTAAGTGGGTGAAGGTGTATTTAGTCGGAGGAACATGAGGTGCTTGGGTGGATTGGGAATGGAGGGCCTGATAGGTATGAGTGAGGAGGTTTTGTGGTCAGAGCTGGAATCAGTTTTAGACTTCACTAGCTAGAGATGAGTGAGGGCAACTTCCTCTGTGAACTTATCAGCACAATTGTACTGGGACTATGAACAACAGAGGCTGTCTCAGGAAGTAAAGCAGCATTTAAGAGATTTTGGATCTGGACCAAATTAAAGATGGGAGTTCCCCTTTGTGTGAGAATTCCCTGTCTCCATACTAGGATGTTGGAATGGATAATATTTTTTTTAATCTATGTATATGTTGACTTGTTTATCTGCAGCCAAGGTCAGGTCGAAAGTTCTGCCTCCTACAAGGCAGTGTGATGGAGGAAGGGTCTGGCCTCAGCAAGAGTGTAGGAGTGTTGAGAGTGAAGTTGGCCCTAGATGATGGGATAGACAGCCACAAAATGGGGTGTCTTGAGCGAGCTCTCTGAATGGGTTGAGGGTGAAGTCTAAAACTTTGATGTGATGAAGAGGGAGCAGAGTGGTGGGTAATAAAGGGGCGGGGTTGAAGACTGGGGAGGGTTGGAAAGTTAGGTCGGGGTCCAGGAGATAGGCATGGAGAACCTGAAGCTGGGACGGTGGTACGGTTACGAATATATGGTGGCCAATGGGATCTTTAATCCACAATGTGAAAAGATCAGTGAAGGGACTATGGGGGGATATTTTGTTGGCCTCAGGGATGAGAATGGTGGCAGTAGCTATGGTCTATAGACAAAGAAACCACCCTTTAACAGTCCAGTTGTTTGGATTCAGTTGGGGTTTAAGTGGCTCCTGCTCACTGACAGGACAGCAAGGGTATGGCCCCGGGTAATGTGAAAGAAGAGAAAGAATGACCAGGAGGAGTCTGGGAGTGTGAGGGTAGAGACTCTAGATAGAGACCATCTTAAATTGTCAGTGGCATTAATAACAGAGGAGGGGGAGGAGAGAAGCTCCTAGATAGAGGGGGATGGGTAATGAAAGAGAAGTTAGGGATCCAGATTTAGAAAATTTAAAGAGGTCTTGAAAAGCCATAACATCTTGGTGTTAGGTGTGGGGTAGTTAAGGAGTTCCTTTCTGTATTCACAGAAGTGGGCTGGGCCAAGAATGATAAAAGAGGGAGAGATCTCAGTACACTACGGGCAGGACTGAAATCTTGGGCAAAGGAGGCTTGGGCACAGGGGACCCCAGAGCATTTGTCATTTCACCTGATGAAGTTATCTAAGTCTCTGAGGATTTAGAAATCCAAAATTCCTAATTCCGGCCAGATATGGCCATTACCTAATTGATATTGGAGCCAGATATGGAAGGAGAGCTGCATGAGTCATGAGTCTGAGGTCAATAAGATGCAAAGCTTTGAGGTTTGATTTTAGGCATGCCAAAGGGTATCCTTTCATACTGACAACTTGGAACCCATCTCAGAAGGCAAGTGAAGCTACAGTCATTCCACAATCGTCACCTAAGTTCAGACAGTGGCTGGAAGAATGAGCCTGATTTGTAAGGAGGACACTCCTGCTTGTTGGAGTCAGGGGGCAAAAGAGCTGAGGAACACCTGGAGTTTCAGAGAAACTAGATCCCAACATCTCCAGACATTGGCTGAGCCTTAATTTCCCAGTGGGTTTGTGGTGGATGCAGTCTGAGAGACAGACAGGAAAGGGTGTATGTTCTGGATGCTGGTAGATGCTTAAAGAGAGGTGAGGAGAGGGAATGAGAGAGGAAGAGGAAAAGGGAAAAGAAAAGGGGAGGGAAGAGGAAGGGGGAGCAGATTAGGAGAAGGGCATAAACTGAGCTTATGTGGCACACCAATCAAACCCCAGAATGAGACTTTCACATCTTAGGTAGGTAAAGGCCACAAAAGCCCAGAGGTTTCAGGCTGTTGACTGTTCAGTCCCTAATAAGCTGGTGGCCAGCCAAACTGTTGACCTGATGGATGTCAGACAAGGAAGGACAGAAAGAGTTGCCCAGAGGGAAAGGTTAGGGTGCAGGACCCCAAAACACCTCCTGCGTTTTGGAACCAAGTGTTAGATTGGGATTGTCCAAAGCAACAAGAAAATAAAGAAGAGAGTGACTTCCTCAGAAATAGACTACTTTACTAGGACATGAAGGTCGATACTGTGCAGAGATGTGAGGTTTTACAGGGCAAAGGGGGGACTATCAACAGAGATTGGTTTGCTGACTCTCTTATAGGGAGCTTCCAGGAGCCTAACTGCCTGCAGATGATGCTATCAGAGTGTTCCCAGCTGACTTGAGCCTTTTAGGACATTAGAGCTTTAGGTGCTGCCATCTTCACTATGAGCTCATCACTATTAACAAGAGTTCCTGAAAAGAAAATGGTTGATTAAAATTACAGTGGCATGGAGGGGGTGGAATGATGCAGGTCCAGAGCTGATTAACTTATCTTGGGCTAGCTTCAGCCATTGGAACAGCCATCCTTTGTCCACCTCTGTGTCATAACTAGTGTCCTGAGACTAATAGATTATAAACCTTTTGAAATATATTAACTTATCAGGCCACTAGCTTCCACTAACACAAAATCTAAGAACATCAGCAGAGCATCCAAGGCCTATAGAGGCTGTAACCGTCTCTCTGATGTACCAACCAATGTATTTTAAACTTGCCTTGATTTATGAATATCTTTGTTCTGTATAATTAGGAAGCTTCTTTCACATTGGAACATAGAATTTGGGGTATCTTGGGCTAGAAAGGAGAGAAGGGCGGGGGTAATGTCTCCAATGACATAGTACTTTAAGGTCATGTGATGTGAGTTTTTCAGAGCGGGCTTTCTTGGCAGGATGAAGGAGTGAACTAATGGCTGCCGGGCTTGTGGAATTTTTCCCTTTACTGTTTTCCTTCCTCAACAGGACAGGTGGAGATAGCAAAGCTGTGCTTGCGCAGATGGTTTTAGTTCCCTGATAGCAGAGTTTGTTTTGAGTTCAAGGGCAGAGCATGTGTGCTTGTTTCTCAAAGCCGCTGAGACCAGCATAAGAAGAGAACAAGGTGGGGTTTTGGTGACTTTAGCTCATGCCTGTTTCTGACCAGCCTTGGTCACTACGGCCGGCCCCTTAACTTAACTTCATCTATATTCTCTACTCCATCAAAGAATTGGGCCTGACTCTCTGGGTCCATTGGGATGGAAGAGACAACCAGGTAGCTCAAAGGCCCCACAGCAAATTGCCTGCTTGTTGGTCTTGCTTGAACTTAAGCTTCAGTTCTCAACATTGGGTCCTTTCCTTGCTTTCTTGCTTGGAAACCTAGTCCTTATTCCCTATTCCTCTTGCAAGCATGCTCACAAACTTCAGAACTTTTGTGTTTCTCCCACTCTCATCCTTAGCTGCTAACCTCCACTTCCTCTTTGCCAAGGATGCTTGTCCACTCAGGGATCTGCCTCAACAGGTAACTTGCTATATCTGAATGTCCTGTGGCTTCCTGTTTGAGTCCTGGGGCACCCCAGTTCTAAGGTAGTCCCCAGCTCTCCCCATAGTGGTAAAGTGGGTTAAAATAGTTAATTTAGTGATGATTTTGGTAGAGTTTTGTTGGTGTTGTTTGGGTGTTTTATTTTATTTTGGTTAGGATTTTGCCTTATGTGGTAGTTTAAGTGAGAAATGTTTCCTTCCTCACAGGCTTGGGTATTTGAACACTTGGTCTCAAGCTGGTGGCACTGTCTGGAGAGGTGGTGCAACTTAGTTAAAGTACATCGATGGGTAGGTGCAGTAAAAGGCTACTGGTTCATTCCCAGCTGCCCAGAACTGAAATAATCACACAGAAACTATATATATTATTTGCAATATTGTTTGGCCAATAGCTTAAGTGTATTTCTGGCTTACTCTTATATCTTAAATTAATCCATTTCTATGATTTTCTGTTTTACCATGAGGCTCATGGCCTACCATCAGAGTTCCAACTGACAGCTCATATCTTTCCCTTCTGGCAGCTACATGCCATCTCTTGACTCCACCTTCTTTCTCCCAGCATTCAGTTTAGTTTTCCCCCACCTAGCTCAACTCTGTCTATCCTATCATAGGCCAAGACAGTTTCTTTATTCATTAACCAATAAAAGCAACGCATATACTGAAGGACTTTCCACACCATTTCCCCTTTTCTGTTTAAAATAAAAGGAAGGTTTTAACTTTACATATAAAAAATTACATATAACAAAACAGGTATTAAGCATAAATTACAGTTACAACATTTATATCTACTTTTTAACATAACTAAAAAAAACCTATAATTGTAACTATCTATTCTTCAATTCCATTAAAGACTCCAGAAGGATATAATATTACCTAAGTAAACAGGAAGTGCATTGTAAGCAGCTTCCAAAATTCTAGAATTGACAGAGACATCTTGCTGCCTGGACATTCACTTAAAGTTTTTCTGTATAATTGGGGCATCCAATCTTCAGCCCACAGGCCCATAGTATCCAGCAGTCTTTTCTATGAAGCAGGAAATTTGAAGATCTGTTTTGCCTTGTAATGGCAAAGCCCATTAGTTGCTTTCTTCTGTGTCATGCAGTATGTCTGGCAGACTCTTTCATGAATCAGAAACCCCAAATGACAGTCTCACCTTAAGGCAAGTTTAGCAGTCATTTCTCTCTGGGTCCAGCATATCCAGTTTACACAGCATAACATCAAGCAGTCCAGGCAAGAGCAGCTTCTTGCCCAAATGCCTAAGCAATGCCATAAGGAGCCTCTTCAGTGCCCATCATCCTCTTGAAGTAAATTGGTGCTGCCAAGAGCAGATGTGTCTCATTGTCATGAAAAGTCCAAAGTTATTAAAAGCTAACATGACTACAAACTTAACTATTATAGATGACTATCTATTAACCTATATTTCTTAATTATACATTACATTTTAAATGAGCTGCACAAATACCTTAATTAAGAGCAGAAATATAGATATAACAAAATTGATCTTAAATTTGTATTAATAAACCAAACCCATACCAATGCAAATCTCTAGAGCATATCCCCCTTTAAATGTAACCAAACATTTATAAATAATATTTGGGAATTTGGGTATAGTTCTCTCCAAACTGCTTCCTGCTTTTTGTTGGGCAAAATGTTTTGGGGGGTATTCACAGCAACCTTTCAGGGAATCTTGGTCCATCAAACCACATTAGTCTGGAAGGATTCCATAGATTCTCATCCTCTGTGGAAACAAAAAAAAGAACCTCTTTTCTAAAGCAACATATCCTTAGATACAAATTTTGAAGTCAAGATTCCTTTATAATATGTAGGTTGGCTTAGTTTAGCAGTCCCCAAAATCAAATGTCTCTCTACAGTCATAAAATTAAAAGAAAATGTAATAATATGCATAATCCAGACTCTCTGTATATATTCCATCTCTCTACGTGGCTATTTTTCTTTAATCTTTTTAATCTATGACTGTCTGTATTCTATCTCTTTAAAGATTTTGTTTTATTTTTAAGACAATTTACTTACTTTTATAACTGTCTATTTTTTTTCTTATTTCTCCTAAGCCTACATACATTTATCCAACACTGTGACCCATTTAGAGGTCTTTTTATCTGAATATGTCTTTATTGTGTATCTGTAATTGTCCCTGGTTGCTTAGAACCAAAATAATCACACAGAAACTATATTATTTGCAATACTGTTTGGTCAATAGTTTAAGCATATTTCCTCACTCCACTTTCAGTTTACTCTTTTCTGTGTTTGTGGTTAAAGATGTGACTCTCAGCTTCTGGCTCTGCCTACCAGTGCCTCCTCACCACCAAAGACTCTTCCTTTGGAAATATAAGCCAAAAGATGTTGATGTGGGTTATAAAAGGAGTGGCAGGCAGCTTCCCACAGCCCGGCTCCCAGCCGCCTAGCTAGCTAGTTTATACCCCGAAATAACAACACACAAATTGCATTCATTTAAACACTGCNTGCCTGGCCCATTAGCTCTAGCCTCTTATTGGCTAACTCTCACATCTTGATTAACCCATTTCCACTAAATCTGTGTAGCGCCAAGAGGCTGTGGCTTACCTGGAAAGATCCTAACCTACATCTGTCTTGGGCCAGAGATTCATAGCGTCTTCCTGTCTCTGCTTTCTTCCTCCCACCATTCTGTTCTGTCTTTCCAGCCTACCTATGTTCTGACCTATCAGGCCAAGCGGTTTTCTTTATTAATTAACCAATAAAAGCAACAGATAGATAAAAGACCCTCCTACATCAGTTGGTCATGCTATTTTATCACAATGTGCTATTTTATCCCAACAACAGCAAAGTAATGAAAACCTTTTAGAAAAGAAACTTGGCTCAGTATGTATATGGTACAAATACAGTGAAAGAGGAAATTCCACAGATTAACATACAAAGGGTGACATCAGAGAAATGCCTTTGACCTAACCAAGCTTCATTCAGCCAAGAAAGCATGCTGGGAAAAAACATGTATGAACTTGGGTGACATGGGTACTATGGTAGTAACCCCCTGGAGCCCTCATCCCAGCCCTTTTTTCCCTTCAGGCCATCTCTGAGTCAGGTCACTGGGCAGGTACGGCACACTTCAGGCCTTTCTGTATTTCCCCTTAATCAGGTGTCTCTTTTCCAACAACCATCCATGTGTCTATGTACAATTCACCATAATGTGGCACAAGAACCTTAGCGCCTGCCCTCAAGGCCCCTGCCCATACATCTGACGCTTGGAAACCCAAACCCCGCGTACTCTACAAATTGTACTCAGAATGACATACTTTTTCCTTCTATGAGCTACAGTGGAGAAGCTTCAAATGTGAAATGTTAAATCTTTTTACAAGAACATGTGTCCCCATTCCCACACATTCCTAAGTATCCCTGTTTCTTGAGTATAAGTACCTGTGACTTTCCTACAATTCATATGCTTATGTGCTATTATAAAAATCATGCAGCTCTTACTTATGAGCGCCTATGAATTCTGAAGTATTCCTGAAACTCAAAACCTCCACTTTGAGTCAGGTCTGTAAGTCAGATTCAAAGTCCTTTCCTTCTCAGCATGTCACACACTGAGAGATGTTTACTGATCAAGCTCATCCAAAGGTAGAACAGCTCTCCACTGGACAGAGCGAGAACTCTCCATATATGCTATGATGTTGTCATGGCATTTGCTCTTTGGCAGCTCTTCCCTGGCTTAGGCTTTGGACTAGACGGACTTTCCCTGAGCTCACAACCGAATTTCACCCTCAGGCTCAGAGAGGATCACATAAGCAACTTGACTAGCTCATCTTAGCGCCCAGATTCCAGAAGGGACCCAATGGAGGGCAACCAAAACATGGATGCAGCTTCATGAGTTCATGTGCCTCTCACTTTTAGCTAACTCAAGGAAAAGGTGACTTAGATTACTGTGTAGTGAGCCTTTTACTTAGTTCTTGAGTCTCTCTTGGGTGGGGGAGGGGATTTATCATTCACTCATCAGACCTAAGTCTCAGCAAGCACAGAAGACGCCATGAACACTTGATGTTGAACAGGAGTGAACTGAGTGAACAGTCTCAGTAGAGTGTTGTGAACGTGCTTAGTGCTCATGAGTGACAATGTGGTCTATATGTGTGAACATGCAGAGTGGATACACAAAGGTATTGTCCCATCTTACATTCTACAGGCGGGAGCAGACCGGCCATGCTTGATGAGAAGATAGAGCAGTACACACACCAATGTGCATTGTTGTTTATCTTCAAAAATCTAGATAGAAGTAGAAATAGCTGGAATTTCCAAAGTTTGAAAATCTAGTTTGAACAGTAGTTTCGTCCAGACATAACATTTTTAATGAAAATGAAATCACTATCAACTCTAATTCCACCAACTTCTCAAACTGCTGAGGTGCACAAGCATAGTATGACCCTCTGCCATGAAGTACAACTCTACCAAGAGAATCGAGAACTTATACAAAGAAAATAAGGCATCTTGGACCATGTAGTCACAGTGGTCTTTACTACAGCTTGTGAAACAAGACCTCATGGCCCCTTTCTCCACCTCAGGAATGAAAATACATTTCCACTGAGTTTATTTGAAATACTTTTACTTGCAGTGAAGGGTTGACTCTGTGTTTTAAGTGGAAATTGAACCAAGTTTATCTGAAACCTACATGAAGGATTTACAGGGACTCTGAAAACTAAGATCTGAGAAAGTCAGGTCCCAGGAACATAGACTCAAATTCTTGAATACCATCCAGAAGAATCACTTCTAGAAGGGCATTCTTTGGAGTGACCAGTAGTATGAAGGTGTTCACAAGAAGTGAGGAGAGAGAACACAAAAATAAAGTGGCAATTGCACACTGAGAAGCCAGGACATCAAACCACTGAGATGGCAAATCTTCAAAAATGTTTTTATTTCAAACTTTAATTCAATTTTATGTTTTAATGCGTGTGTGGTGTGTTCACAAGTGTGAAGGCCCAAAGTAGATGTCAAATGATTTCCTCAGTAATGCTCCGCTTTTTACTGCTGAGACCTCTTCCAGGCAACCACTCTTCATTTTTGTTTACTGACACAGGGTCTCTGGATGAACTGGAGTCACCAACGCTGACTGACTGAACTGCCCAGCTTGCCCTGCTGAACCCCTGTCTCTGCTTTCCAAACACTGAGATTGCAGGCAGCTCATGCCTGCTCAGCTTTCATGTGGTCTCTAGAGCTCCTAACGCTGGTCCTCAGGCTTGTACAGCAAGTGCTTATCCACTGAGCCACCCCCAGACACTAAGAGGCAGTGGTAGTTCTAGTTCAAAATGGAGCATCCTGTAATCAAAAACAATGGCCACGATGTGGAGGAAAACAAGACCTGTCTTTTTTCAAAACAACTGGGCCATCCCAGACTAGTCTCAACAGACATGGCCAGGGGAAGATCATAGAAGATGCTCTTGACAAGTGGCCCAGAAGGCTCCAAGACCAGTGGTCTCATACGTACAAGGAATAAAAGGAAGACAGTACAGAAAAACACCTTTATTCCTTTGTCTTCAGCAAAGCTGCTGGAAAGAGACACCAGCCAAATTTGGGGTTAACTTTCTATTTTCCTATCTGAGTTAAGTGTGGTGAAAGAGACACTGATGTGGGAAGACCTGTGTTAATTCCGGCTTAGCTGCTTGCTCTCTGAGTGACCTGATGAAGGCTGGCCTGTCTGAAAGGACTTTTCTTTGCCTCTAAGACAGGCATAATACTATCCAGCAGCAGGTCATTACCAAAGATAAGCGAATTATCATGGATAAGTGCCTGGCAGAGGCCAGGGTACGTAGGCATGTATGGAATGTTAAACATTACCCTTCATCTTGAGGTAGGTCACACAAGCATTCCCGGCTGGTCTCATAAGCTGCCCCATGATAAGCCTTAAAGTCAAGGCAAGCCTAAGGCTCACAAGGGACCTGAGTAAGTTGGGGGTGCAGAATCAGTGCTCAGAGACTCCAGGGGCACCTTCCTGAGTCCTTTTCCAGTCACACGGACACTGCTCCAGGCACAACCCGCCGGATATGAGTATATGACTTCCTGATGGTGACACTGCCATGGTGGGACACTCCTCGCGGCAGGACACATTCCTCTGTCAGCTTCTGAGCCTCGGGGTCCCAGCAGAGCACAGTGGCAATGACCTCATTCTTCTCATCCCTCCCACCGGTGATGTACAGCCTGTTGTTGCAGGGGGCAATGCCACAGCTGGCTCGCTCATGACTGAACTGTGTCACCAGACACCAGCTATCTTCCAGAGGGCTGTAGGAATAGAGCGCTCTCATGGCACCACCTGCAAAGAAAGAACACGCATGCTGGGCATCTTTCTGGGCCTTTCCTCATTAACCACCAGAGTTCTACTTTTGATTAGGGCAGATCTACCATCTTACCAGAGAAACAGTAGCCCGGTGGCTTTCTTCCCAGAAAGCCAGGATGGACCCCCAGGTTACTGAGGTGCAAACTTCATCTCCTTTCAATTCTTACCGGGTGGGAATCTGGTTCTAAAAGATATCTGACTGAGCACAGCTGCAAAACACACCTTAAGACTGGCTCCCTGGGAACCCCAGCTGGTGCCTCAGGTATCTCAGCGTGGCTACATTCTTGTCTGCGACCTATACACTAAAATCAGTTTTACAAATAACAAAAGGACCATGAACAGAGGCAATTCATAAAAGTCGTTAACCTGGCAATAGCTAGGAACAGCCTCTGTTTGGAGAGTAAGCAAGGATGTCGAGGTTGCCCATCTTGATACTGGACCTTTGAGAACTTAAAGAACTGACCACAAACAAAACCTCAAGAGACCCGAAGCAAGGGAGAGCTACATCTTCTGTAATGGTCACCTCCCGTGCTTCCCCTGATCAGCCCTGAGTTAACCACCGAAGCTATTTGTATTCTGGCATCTCTTTAATCAGCAGTTTTCTATCGTGGCTGGACATTAAAATCAGCAGGAGTTTTGAAAACCCCAGCTGTACACTTCCCAGACACCCTTCTCAGACACCCTTCTCCCCTCCTCATTTCACACGCCTGACATAAGGCCTGGCTACTGTAATTTTGTAAAGCACTCTCTGGTAATCCTAAGGAATGGTCAGGGCTGAAAACCACCAGTCTTTAACAGATACATGCCCACTGTGGTCTGGCTGGCCAAGCTTCCTCTCAACTAAGTACATTTTTTTTTCCAAGTACCTAAAACCAAGCAGGAGAGGAGCATGTCCATGATCACAAACTAACCCGTACAAATGTTTCCATTTCATTGAGCATTTACTATGCTGCATGTTTCAATTTCTGTATATTTGCTGTTTGCTACGCAGCTTTACTCTTACACTGACCTCTGGCCTCCTCCACTGGACTATAGCATCCATGCTTTGTGTGGCTGCTTCTACCTCCGGGACTTCAAGGGAAATTCCAACAAGGCCTGGGTCAAAACCACCTTCTCTTCCTTCTCAGCCTTATTCACATCACCCAGGCATTCTCAAAACGATAATATCTGGTCTCCCAGATGGCCACAGGGATGACGGGATACAGATGTAAGAAATCCTCACCGACAACATAGATGTGATCCTGGAAGCTCACTGCATTGATGCATTTAGCCTCTACTGGCATGGCTGACTTCAAAATCCATTTATTGGTCGAAGGATCATAACACTGAGTCTTATCTGTGGCCAGCTTCCCATTGGGTCCTCCTCCAATGACATACAGCTTCTTCTTGTGGCTAGCAGCTGCAAAGGAGCTGACATGAACAAGGAGGGGTGCAGCCTACAGAGGCAGAGGGTACAAGACGTCAGTGTGCTGCTCAGATAAAGCTCAGAGCACATACTCGGGCATGCTTCAACTGAAATGGAAAAGCCCATGGGCTCCCAAGAAAATGCAGAAAGAAACAAAACCCACTGTCTCTACAGATTCTAGGAAGCCTGGCGCAAGCTGTGTCTTGGCTGATCCTGCTTGTTTATCTCCCAGTCCAGCTCTCAGGGAAGGAGGGACATAGGCAAGACTAAATAAATGTCCCTGTACGTGAAGCCAGCACGTTCATATTCATTCAAAGTTCAATTGCTAGGTGCCAAGGTCAGTTTAAGGGTATGCACATATGCAGATGCTCCTACGCAGGGGCAACACTGCAGATTTGGGGATTAAGCCAGATTTGTTTGTGAACCCAAGGACACTAAAGGAGACTTTTGGGAGCCTCTTGTCAATTTGCATAACCCTTTAGTTTAAAGAACTAAGTGATGGGACTTGAAGATTAGAGAAGATCTTGGACCCAAGCCCCATGGTTCACAGGCCTTAGCTGGATGTCATAGCAATGTGATGATAACCGTTCCTTGTGCTTTTAAACTTTCTGAAGCTGGAACATGCTCTGACAATAAGAAAGAAAATCTGCACTTGAGGATGATCTGGAAATGCTGGAGATAAGGTTGTTTTCTTATCCTGGGGCAGTTTTTAACCAGAGGTGGCTTTGCTAGAGACTTGCACAACGCCCTGTAAACGGCTCATCAATAATGAGAAAATAAATAAAACCTGCCTTCTATTCATAACCAAATGACCCAGGGTTCACAAATGGTGGAGGAAATGGATCCTCCCTTTTCAGGACAGAAGGCATCTAAGGTGAGACAGATTCTGGGCCAGGCCATGGGACCAATGGGGTTAACCATCTCAGGGTAGGCTCAGCATCCCCTCCATAGCTGGGGCTCTAGCTAGTGCACACAGAGCCAGGTCACCTGGAAGAATGTTACTACTATAACTGGATCAATAATGTTAACTCTTGACTCCTAGGAAGAGAGAAGTTCAAGAAGGATGTCTATGGGAGCAAAGTGATCAATCACCAGCCACCACCAAAGGCAATGTCAAAGTGATCAATCACCAGCCACCACCATTGGCAGGATTTTTGTTTTGTTTTTGTTGTTTAAGCTTTGAAATTCCTCCCAGAAATGATCTCCCATACCTCTGACCAGCAGTTGTGGAAGGGATCATAAGTCTCCACATTGTTGATCCTCTGTAAGCCATCAAAACCCCCAATTACGTAGACTTTGCCACCCAATACGACCATCTTATGCCTCCAGCGGCCTATGTTTAAATATTCAATCTGAATCCATTTGTTGATTGAAGAATTATATTTCCAAACATCATGCTGTGTTTCTTTGCCACCTACAAGAGACACAATGTACTTTTAAAACACCAAGCAGACGTCTCCAAAGACAGTTTTCCCCCAGCAGTCTCCTCAAAGTGCTAAGTGTTCAGCCAAGTCCCCGCCAAGGGGAGATGGGGAAATCCTGAAGGTCTCATAGGAAGGACAAAACAAACTCAAAAGAATGAGAAGCCACAAAGGCCGGGCTGTGCCTCTA
>LOEQ01005985.1:23930-39205 GCA_001685075.1 Bramus lutescens | reverse complement strand
GAAGGAGCCAGAGAAGGTTTCAGTGAGGTCAGTCTGGGTGGGTGGGAGAGTCTAATCCAGGTTTGTGCTCCCCAAGAAGCGGGGCTTGGGGAGGCTGAGCAAGGGCTTGACAGTCAGAAAGTTAGAAGGAAGTTCATGTTCTAAGTGTATTTATTTATTCGTTTATTTAAACAAACAAACAAAAAACTAGAAGAAGCAACAGTGTGGGAGAAATTACCAAGAGATCTTACAACATTATTTGCGCTTACATCTTCAGTCTATATAAAAGAGTAAGTAGTATAAAGAAAGGAATCGACCTCTAGGCAACCTTTTGCCTCCTCTCAAGGGTTAATCCAGTGGGGCAGGCCTGGAAAAATGGTTTGGGGCTCCTGCCAGGAAGGCAGGTCCACTTTAAGACAATGCATCTCTTCCTTTCCAGAGTTCTCACCCCAGTGCCCTCCCTAAGCCAGGCAGCTCCCTACACTGAACCAGAACCCCAGACGATGCCTCAGAAAGACTGCGTCTGACTATTTCTAGTTCTTTTCTAGCCTTTTCTATCAGATACTGGCCAGAGCTTAAACGTGCTTTAAAGTCCCTAAGCAAGGTCTTGGGATTCCATACTCTTTCTAAAGACACCGCCCACCCCCTCATCCCCACCCTCACCNACACCAGACTCCCAGAGCTGCCTGTGCCCAGCTGGCTGACCTCCATGCTGTCTTATCTAAAGCAGCTAAGGCAGTGACTTTTGTTTTTCTCCCCTCCTGTGTCCTCCTCCTTTCCAGGCAGCTGTAAGAGTTACAGCTTCCTCTCCCGGGTTTTTCTTTTAAGCTCTAATTAATTGCCCTTGCGCTTCATTTGAGTCTGTTCTTAAGTCTTTTATTAAGAAGATCAAGAACCCCGAAGAGAAGCAGACTTCCTGGGTGCTATCTGGTGGGTCTTCTGGAGCTCCCTACGATTTCTAGCAGCACTCTTTCCCCGCCTTTACTTCTTTAGCTGGCAGAGTCAAGGAACCCATCCCTGCACCCCTAGATGGCAATGTGCCTTGTCCTATTTTTAGTTAATTTTTATTATGAAAATATGGAATGCTTACAATCAATCATTTGAGAGTGAAATGGCTAATGTTTTCTTTACAACCACTCTCTTAGAACACCAAATTTACGGTGTTTGGGTCAAAGGCACATGCTTGCAGTAGTCCTCCAAGATTGCCCCACCCCCTCTGCAATAAAGAACAATGGCATGATGATGTGACCAGGATGGCAGGAATGAAGATACTCTGAACAGACACTTGTGTCCCTCAGTCTCTTGCTACTGAAATGAAACCCCAGGAAATGAGAATTTCTCCAGGAATCTCATGTTGGAAGACAAAAAAGGCTGAGAGCAAAGTGTTGGCCAGGAGGAGAGCTTGTCTGCCATGAAGAGATTTCCCGGAGTTCTAGCAGTTCTTCAGACAATCTTGTAGATAAGACTGAAGCCCCACCAAAGACAGGTTATTAATGGATAGGCCCGCACTTTAATGGTCCTTAGGACTGCTTGCTTAGTCGTGCAGTCCCCGGCCCTCTGTTCACATGGTAATCTCACCAGGTACAATGATACCTATCTTTAACCCCAGCGCTCCAGAGGCAGAGGTGAGCAATCTCTAAGAAGTGGAAGCCAACCTGGTCTACATAGAGAGATCTAAGGCTGCCAAGGCTACTCAGTGAGACCCTGTCTCAATAAAGCAAAGCAAATCAAATCAAAAACCTGTGACTTCACTTGGGGGCCCCAAAAATGAACTTGAGTGGGGTTGCCTGATCATCTTTGTCCTTCTTTCCAATGTGGCCTCACTGAGTAAATCTCCTCTTTCTGCATTTTACTATTAATTGGGCTGTATTAATTGACTTTTAGTACTAATGACTGTTTAAATTGGTTTCTTGGGCATAAGTGTGGTCAAGCTTGGCTCCTTGGCGTACAAACTGTGTGCCTGAGTTTGGTGGGTGTGTCACCATCTGGTACCATGGCTGTGGAGGGGCTGCGTTTCCCTTCCTAGTGCTGTGCCCACATGCCTTGAGCCTTTGTTTTTGCTTTGTCCTTTGCGGGGGCATCTCTACTCAATACCTTGTGATGTTGATTCCATTTGGGTAGTGTTAAAGATTAGAAAACACCATGAAAGCTTTCAACGAGATCTTTATTAAGAGAGAACAAATGCTGTGTTTTCCTTAGTGACTTAACATCTGGCTGGTTTGGAAAGCATATGGCAAAGATGAGAAGAGCTACCTAACAGCTGCCCAACCTGGCTCAGGTGTATGCATCCTCAGTTCTTTCAACAGTGTGTAGACTGCTACAAGATAATTAGAAGATTCTCCAGAAAAAGCTTTCTGTCGTGCGGGTGAGGAAGCGAACGCCAGGCAAGTGTTCCACCACCGCCAGAAGGACTTTTGGGAAAAGGAAATGAAGATAGAAAGTCAAATATGAAAATTTATTAAGTATGAAAATAATAACAAAATGAAACTAGTGTGAGTATACGGTTAGATAAACTGACCGATTAAAATTGAGAACAAAAAACCCTCAAATATATAGAAATGATTAAATGTTTTTGAGCAGTTGGCCATCTGGAGACAAGTTAGATAGCTATGTCACTTTACATGTAAAACGGTTTTCAAATGTGACTTGGAGAAGGGTGTAAGAGACTAACTCAGTGATTTGGAGAACGTGATATGAAAGTAGAATCACACAGGAAAGCAAATGGCAGTGAGAATGTAAAGGAAAGTTAAAAGACAACCACAATCTAAAGGGAAAGAAACTACACCACAGAGCAAAGGGTATTTAGTAAGAAAAAGACAAATACACAATAGAAAACAGTCCAAGGATATGAGGAGACATACCTTAAAATAAATACAACTAGCCAATAATTATATGAAAATTTACTCACTATCACTAAGGATACAAGAATGTAGATGTATATATTTTAGTCTATTACATCAGAGATAATTGTTGATAACAATCGTTTTGAAGAATGTAGAAAATGGGCACAGGTTAAGCTACAAAATGTGTAATCTTTGTGGAGAAACATATAGCAACTGGCAAATTCTCAATTCACTAATCTTAAAACCGCTTCTAGGAGTCTTTCCTAGAAATTCAGAGCTATTGTGTATGCAAATGTCTGCTAAAGTATTTCTCTTAAGTAGATTATAAACAGTAAAGACGCTGTGCGGGTGAGTTGGAAGAGAGAGAGAGAGCCGGTGGCTGCGCTGCCTTGGGCGGCTGCGGCTCCACGTGCTCCCAGCAGTCGATTAAGACCATTGGCGAAGTCTGCTGAGAGGGCAAGAGTTCAAACCAGTCTCTGATAGAACATTTAATCATTTAACCAAAGATGGTGTTTTGTTTTGTTTTGTTTCAACATGCAATGCGTGCGGTGAATCAGTGAAGAAAGTGCAGGTGGAAAAGCACGTGCCTGCCTGCCCAAACTGTGAATGTCTCTCCTGTATTGACTGTGGGAAGGACTTCTGGGGCTATGACTATAAAAGCCACGTGAAGTACATCAGGGACGGTCAGAAGTACGGAGGCAAAGACTATGAAGCCACTCACAAAGGTGATGCAAAGCAGCAGGCATGGATTCGGAAAATTAATGAATTAATAAAGAAACCCAATGTCAGCCCTAAAGTTCGAGAACTCCTGCAGCAAATCAGTGCTTTTGACAATGTTCCCAGAAAAAAAGGCCAAGTTTCAGAACTGGATGAGGAACAGCCTGAAAGTGCACAGTGACGCTGTTCTGGAGCAGGTGTGGAACGTCTTTTCCGAAGCGTCCAGCAGTGAGCAAGATCAGCAACCACCCAGCACTTGGCCAAGCCTCGTGCGGAGATCCCCACTAAGGTTCCACCTGAGGAAACAAATGGAACCACGGAAGAAAAAGCAGAGGCAAAGAAAAATAAGAGAGAAAGGAAGGAGGAACGACAGAAGAATAGAAAGAAAGAGAAGAAAGAGCTGAAGTCAGAAAATCAACAGGAAAACCTGAGGGGCCAGAAGTCAAAAATGCGCAAAAAGCGCCAGGAGGCTGGTGGGGAGGAGATCACAGAGGCTGGCGGCCGGCCAGAAAAGAAGAAGGCCCGGGGTGGCAGGCCTCAGAAGAGGATGCAGACAGAAACACGGGGGCCCTGGTGAAAATGCTGATGAGGGGCAGACCAAGACAGGGAAAGGAAAACAGAAGCGGCGAAAACACTCAGAAGATGAGTCCAAGAAAAAAAAGATGAAGTTGCCAGGACAGCCTGAGGAGGGAGAGGCCAAGGACCTTGAGGTTCCAGCGAAAGGTAAATTCAACTGGAAGGGGACCATTAAAGCCGTTCTGAAACAGGCTCCAGACAACGAGATATCAGTCAAGAAGTTAAAGAAAAAGGTCATAGCTCAGTACCATGCAGTGATGAGCGACCATCACATGTCAGAGGAGGAGCTCCTGGCCATCTTCAACAAGAAAATTAACAAGAACCCCACCTTTAAGGTTCTGAAAGACAGAGTCAAGCTTCTGAAGTGAGCACACCATTGCTTCACACACTTGTATTGACTGCTCTCTTCTACTCTTTGTAAAACGTGTAAGGAATTACAACAGTCGGAAATTGCTTTCTGAAACTGTATTTTTAAGTTAATGAAAAAATATATTTTTGTTAAACTTTTATGGAAAAATAAAATATATTCTTGTTGAATTCTAAAAAAATAAAATAAAAATAAACAGTAAATACATGTGCAGTGGCAGAGATCAGTTCTGATTACCAAATCTGTTCCTCCTTTCTGAATGCATAACTAAACTACATTGCCAACCCTACCTCTATTTTGGGAAAGAAGGGCACACTGTTGGCCTTGTGGCCTTGTGGCCTTGTATGCTAAAGCTTTGTGGAGTAGCTGTGTCTTCTCATTCAGGCCCTGTGTGGGGGATGGCAGAATCCTAAGTCAGAAAGAACCCGAGTCCCTGAAGGCCTATGTTAAGCGATGGCCTCCTGACACCACCACTCCCACACACCCTTGTTCATTCATTAAGTGGGACTTGGGACTTGTTGAAATAGATAATATTAGTTATCCTAACAGATTATAAAAATAATTTATAAAAATATTAAAACATGGAAATTATCATGGAACCAAATGCCATTCTCTGTATTGTTCAAATCATATGGTATTCCTACAATAAAAAGAAACTTAGAGTCTGATCAACATTATGAACAGCCACGGAGATCAGCTAACGTTACCCTTTGGAGGACACTAAATACAAAGACGCGGGAAGGGAATGTTTGCTTTCTTCTTTTAATATGAATGAGAAGGACTAGGACTTGGGCTTAGTCCCTGGATTGTGATCCTGTCCAACACCAGGATATAACCTAGAACCTCTCTGAGCCCTGTTTTCTCCTACTTCATAATTTACCTCTCTTGCTGTGACCGGTAATTACGTGTTGTTAAAGTACAGGTTTACCTACTAAGCGGTAAAGATGACAGAGACTGTGTCATTCAATAATATCTATTGAGCATTTACATTGCTAGGTGCAAGAGAGATTTAACTCTCACAGAACTTCAAGTCTAAGGAGAAGGCAAGCACAAATAACTGTTAACGATTAAGCAACAACTTAGCAATGAACATGTATATGTATTCACATTATTTCAGTAGAAGCAGATCACAGAATGCCTAAGAAGTTTGGGAAGGTCAGGTTTGTGGGAGGATACGACATTTCCTTATGCTAGTCCTACACTCAGTTCAGTGCCCTGCGCCTGCAACAGATGAACAAACCTCTTTGCTGTCTGTGCTGCTCATATTTCAGCATGTATGGAGTGATAATGTTTTCTCCAGGATAAGACCACCTAAGCTCCTGGTTCTATAACCTGACCCACAGAGCTAAAACACTGAACTCACAGACATTCTTGCACTGCGCTTGGTTGGTTGCTTTTTACTTAGGGAAGCGTAGCATGCTATTGAGGAACCGCTTTGATCCCAGCCTCCAGCTTACCTGAGATGTAGACCTCATTTTTTAATGTCACACAGGCAAACTCTACCCACTTCTTATTCTCATTCTCCAACTCATGCTCTGTCAGCGGGAGCTTGGCCACCTCCAGGCGACTGCGCCTCAGGGGGTCCAGGCAGGTTACCTCGGCCACAAATCGTTCATCTTTTGTGCAACCGCCAATAATCATGAACACCTCAGACTGGAACTCATGCATCCTGGGCTTGGTGCGCTCTGAAATAATCTAGAAATCAATGAGAGGATGTGTGGACAGAGGGAATAGAACATGACAATGCACAGCCTGGACTGTGGAACCACAAAAGGCAGGTCCTAGTCTCCACCTCAGCCACTGTTAGTCTTGTGACTTCTCCTTGACCAGTCTTTCATCGTCTGTATGGTGGCTGTCTGATTGTAACTCCCCAGTAGGTTTGTGGTATTAAATGGCATAATACACGGAATGTGATGACCCAGGGCCTGCTGTGTAACAGGTACTGAATGAATTGTTACCTGTCATTTTTGTTGCTCTTTTAAGACAAAAATCTGTTTGCCATCAAATGCCCTTCCCGCCTCTTCTCTCCTACCTGTTCTGAAACTTGAGCTCCTGGAATAAATGTCAAAGTTAACATTTATTCAACACCTATTGTTACAATGCAAAAAAGAAAGAACAGGTTGGGGGAGTCCACGGGAAGGAGCAGACACACATCACCCTTCGAAAGGTCTTTATTGAGGGGGGCACTGCAAGGGATGGCAGGCCTTCAGGTCCAAAGAAGAGCTTTCTTAAGAGAAATAAAGCATTGTGACCACAGACAGCCATAATAGGACCTTGAAGATGTGCGTGTTGTTGAGGGGTGAGGGGAGTGAGGGTGGGAGCGATGACAGAGACAGAGAACCTTTGCTTCAAATCCCAAGGGGAAAGAGTATTTCTGACTTATGGGTTTTCAAGAGATAAGCAAGCTTCACACTGGTACTTCACACAGGTACTTCACACAGGTACTTCAAAGTTCAGTCTGTCCTATTGCCACCTGCCAAGGAGCATGGAGCAGGCTGTGGGAAGGACCAGAAGCTCCTCTTGCTGGCACAAGGGGGAGGGGCTACCAGGCTGTAGATGCATGCTTTCCTTCCTTATCAAGGGTTTGTTCCAGAGAGAGAGCTAGGGGGATGGCGGGGGGGGGCTCATTTTGGGAGAAAGAAACAGAAAGAGGGTCTGTTTTCTAATAGTTATTATACACCCAGCCCTGGGACAAGCACATTCTATAACACTGCAGTCTATGGTAATGGTCACTGATACTATTGGCATTCTCTAATAGAAGGAGGAGGGGCCTCTATGTGGGAGTCCAGCCATTGCTTGTCTCCTACTCTCCTCCAGCTGCAAGTGATCTTGGGAAATGCTACAGTGAATAAGAAGTCCATCGGTAAATGAAAATGGGACGCCAGGGTGCAGTTTGTGTAACGACATCATCTGTAATGAGGCGAGACCGTTCAGTAATGCAGCTGTCTGGGGGTCACCCAGCTCACCAAGCTAATTTCAGTGGAATCGTCATTTCGGTTTGTCATTAGTGTCTATCTAGAGTGAATCTTGTGGTTTGTTTGTGTCTCCCCAACAAAAGTTTTTCTTGTTTTTGTTTGATTGTTTTGTTTTGCTTTGTTTTTTGTTTGGTTTTTCAAGACAGGGTTTCCCTGTAGCTTTAGAGCCTGTCCTGGAACTAGCTTTTGTAGAACAGGCTGGCTTTGAACTCACAGAGATCTGCCTGTCCCTGCCTCCCGAGTGCTGGGATTAAAGGCATGCACCACCACTAACCGGGTAGCTCCCCAGCAGAAGTTAACAACATCAGTTTTGTTTGTTATCTGGGTTTTTTTTTGTGTGTGTGTGTGTGTGCCGAAGAGCTAGAACCAGTAAATTTTGCATCCCCAGTTTGTGAGCTTGTACTGTGGCCATAACATTTGTGTCGAGCCTGTTAGTTGTGAGTTCAAAGGAAGAGTGGGAAGATATGTGACAGGACAAAGCCTCATTAATGTGCTCAGCCTGAGAGCATAAGCAGTAGAAAGTCCATGGGGTAAGGATGGGAGCAGTGGGCCAGAGCTTGGGGACATTTGAAGGTACGAAGCTGGTTGGTAGGATTCAAGCAAAGAGTTGGCACCAAAGACAAACAAACAAACAAAAGTGCTTCTCTGCACCTTTCTTGCCAACATCAGCCTGGTTTCTGTTCCCAAACATTCCCTCCCCACAGCTGAGGTACAACCTCCAAAACATGCTGGTCATCTTTGTTCAGTCAGGATTTTGGTACGGTAGGCAATGCTTCAAAGATAGTTTATAATTTACTATAAGGACATCCCTTTTTCTCTAATGGATTCTCAGCACCAAGAACAATCAGTACCTGGGTCTTACAGGTTTCTATGAGTCGAAGGATGGATGGATGGATGGATGGATGGATGGATGGATGGATGGATGGATGGATGGATGGATAGATGGACAAGACAGGAAGCCAAGGTCCCTGGTATGGACTACCTTTTACAATACAAATCAATGTGGTATCCAGTCTCCACAATGGCCTCAAGTAATGTCTTCCTCCAAGAACTCAGAGCCCATACTGTTCCAGAATCAGTCTCTCTAACCAAAAGATTACAGCAGAAGTGGTATTCCACCAGACTACTAAAGACAATAAAGTTTCCATATTGATTGCTTTCTTAGTCTCTCTAAGATAATTTGCTCTGGTGGAATGCTATCTGCCATGTAGAAAGCACAGCTTCAAGCCAATAGGCAGTAAGGAACTGATGCATGCCTGCAATACTGTGAGTGAGTAGCATGTGGATGCTTGGATCTCGTTTGAACTTTGAGGTTGCTAAAGTCTAAACCAATAGATAATAGTTGGATTGACACCTAGTAAGAAACTTTACATCAGAGCCACCCAACTAAGCCAAGCCATTTTACGTTGTTTTTTTTTCCTTTTGCAGTGTAGGATTGAACACAGGGCATCATGCATGCTAGGCAAGAACTCTACCATGGATATGAAACCCTGTCTGAAGTTGTAGGGTAATTCATTATGTAGTGATTCCCAATGGGGTAATAAGGATAGGAAAAAGAAAGGTCTCAAATCAATGCCCAAAACTTATTCTTTAAGAAACTAGGAGGGGGGAAGTAAATTAAGAAAGTAAACAGAAAAAATATAATTCTATCAGGATCAAAATAGAAAGAAAATTAAATAGAAAACAGACAACAACAGAGAAAATAAAATTAAACCAGGAGTTAGTTTATTGAAAAAAATCAACAAAATTTATGATATCTCTAGCAAAACCAATGGGGGCACAAAGAGCCACTATCTGGAACTCAAGATGCTATGTTACTACAGATTCTATATAGGTAGTATAGATCCTCGTCACTAATAATCTATAGATAGTACTGATGATGGGCAGAGTTATGATCAGCTTAATGCCAACAAATCCGCAACCTGTATGGATGGAGAAATTCTCCGCAACTCCGTTTGAGAAGTAACAGACAACTGTGCCTGTTAGCATGATATGATTTGAAGTGAGAATCTCCTCTCTCAAGGAAAACCCCAGGTTGATCAAACGCTATTAATTCCAAACTCCCAGGATACCTGTGAAGAATCAAAGAGCAGCAAGCAGTTCTAAGAACAGTCAAGGACTACAGCGATCCACACGGATGAAGGAACATCCTCCAGAGGAGTAGCAGACAGATACGATTCCTGAACAACTTTGGGCTGAGGTTTCTACCAAAGACTGAACCAATGGCCAGAAGAACACCAAGGGTTCACTGAAGAAGGTAACCTTGGATTTTGAGTAGACGCAGAAGTTAGGTAGAGGAAGAAGAAAGATGTATTAGACAACATTTGCCTTGTCCTGAAGGCTGGAAAACCATATCCTTTGGGGGATCTGGACACAATAAATAAAAACCACAGCAGAACATAAACATCAACAACTAAAGAAACAGAGACCATGAATTTGAGCATAACGGGGATACAGGAGAAGAGTAAGAGGGAGGGAATGGAAGGATAAAGAGATGCAATTATATTTTCATTCAGAAATGGATTTTAATTAAATTTGTTTTTAATTTTTAAATACAAACACACACGGTAGAGGTGGGTAGTAAATTATGCCAGACATCTAAGCAGGAGGCATTTTAGTGAACAGAGCTCAGAGGACTTTAGAAGAAAGAGTGGATGGCTTCCTGAAGGTGAAGGAAAGCCAATGAAGAGGTCAGGCCAGGAGCAAAGTTCACACCTGCATCCTCCATCATCCCAGGAGTGGGGATGAGTTGGTGGGAGAACAGACTGGGAGCACAGTAATGGGGTCTAAGGAATTTCTAGAAATTCAGGGAAGAAATGAGGGGACTCTGGATCAAGGCAGCATCAGAACAGAACAACAGATACAAATGCTCACAAGAGTGGGAAAATGTAAGGAAGTAGAACCCCTTCAGAATGGTGATTGGAGGGCACCCCACACAATTGGGCAGAGGACGGATGTGACAGGCACCATGCCAAAAGGTTTCCACTTCTCATTAAATCCTCTCCACGGCTGTGTGAAAACGTGCTATCATCCCCATTATACAGATCGGGAATCCCAGCTTCTGGAAGGACTGGACTTCCCTACTTGCTGTCCTGAGGTGATCACTTGCATTTCTGAGAGCTCCGGCTCACTCCTTACATTGCCAATGAAATGCAGCACCTCTCACATCCAACCTACCTCGTTGCCTGAAAGGTGGTACATCCTGGCTTCCTGAAGCAGGGGGAAGACCTCGGGACACTGTCTTATGAGAGGATCTGCTTCAACCGTCTCCACGAAGTACCACGGGTCCAGAAGTGGTAAGCGCACATTCTCAAGAACACACGGGAGTAGACAGAGTCGTTCTGATTGTTTGTGCCGGACCCAGCTCATCACTGACTCAAACACCTGAGCCTCCTCCGTCACACAAAGATCGTCACTCTTCAAGATGTGATACAAGGTATCCACCGGAAGTTCAAGAAACTCCTCAGAGTTCAGAATCTGAACGAAGTTTTGAATGATGTAACTTTGAACTTGCATCTTTAAACTGTCCAAGGAGTGTGTGTCTGCCAGCCTCAGTATTCCGATACAATTTTCTGGGTTCAAGGCTTCTGTGAGGAAGCTGGCACAGGCATCCACCAGCTGCAGAAACTAACAGAAGGGTGAAGAGTCAGACCAGGAAGTGCTTAGTCCACAAGAACATTGATCACTGAGTTGTGTGTTCCAGCAAAAACTTAGCAACAGCCTAAATTTCAAAGAGTACATTCACATAGCCAACAACTCTGTAAATAATTTAAAATCATCTTACAAGATTACATTGAGTCCTGTGGAAAATATAATATATTGGGTTTTCAAATCTGTGCATTAAATCTGATCGAACATCAAGATTTATTTTTGTTTATTTTGTAGGACTGGGGTGGAACACACAGCACTGCATGTGTTAAGTAAGGGCTCTGGATTCAAGCTATTTTTCCTAAATTTAAGCCTCTAGATTTAATCATCAATTTACAGAAAAGATAAAAAAGTAAATATATGAGTATATATATACATATAATATATACATACATACATGCATACACATTCATCCACATCAAAATGGTAGGAAACTCCATGGAACAACTGATCTAATTTTGTAAATATGCTACAAATGTAAAAAAGGGAGATAAGGAAGGGAAAATAAAAACAAGCGCTCTGCTTGCATCCATGAGTCTATGGGCAGCACAAATTGGATTTAGTGGGTTAAAGTGGGGATGATGAGGTTGGGAGGAGGGATGAAGGGTCAGAGTGGGTCCTGAAGGAGTTAGAGAAGTAGGTGTAAATATGACCAAGAAATATTATATGCATGGATAAATTATCAAAGACTGAAAACATAAAGATGAGAGATTTAGAAGTTACATCAACTTACTACAAAGTATGGACCATATTGGAATGCCTGATATAAGCAGCAAATTAAGTCAGAGAAATGTTTACAAGCACTAATATTTGGAGACATGAAAAAGTATTATTAATTTTAGGGGCAATTATGGTCTTACAGTTATTTTTAATAACAGTCTTTATCTTTTGAACTAGGGTGATGGTTCAGCAGATAAAAATGCTTTTTAATCAAGCCTGGTGACCCAAGTTTTGATCCCCAAGGGAATCCGACATATAAAATACTACAGTTTAAGGTATCACACTCACTAATCAAGCTACAGGGTGTTTTCTCTTTGTTAATGTGTTATTTATCCCCCCCCATGAGTCACTATCACTTCTGTAATTGAAAAAGAATAGTTTGTAAAAAAAAAAAAAGTATTGGTTGGCTCCCATATCTCCACTTTAACTCTACATCATCTTCCGCAGAGAATATGAATTAATGTTTGGGCAGCATTTTATAAATTACAAAACACCGTCATTGCCATTGTGTTCAATGCTGATATTTCACAGATCACATCTCACAGGCATCTAGTTCACTGCTGTTTTCTGGGGGCTCCTCTCTGCACAAGTCTGGTCTGGACCTCTCTTTGTCCACTGGGTTCACAAGATCACGTTCTCAGTGTGCTTGAGCTGCTCATCTAAGTGAAAGAAGAAGGAGATCACAGGGAAGGGCCAGATGAGGAAGCCCTCTGAGGGCAGGCACTGAGAAGAGATATGGGGCAGACCTGGCAGGGGAAGTGTGGCATGCAAAGGACAGGTTCTGGTGACAAGGAGCTATGAAGATAAAAGGGGAGGATGGGGCAGGAGTGGTCTTGGGACTGGTTTTGAACTGGCAGACTGAGTTGCAGAAAGTTCCATCTTTTCGCTAGAGTGCCCCTCCAAAACACATATCTCCCATTTTCAAAGCCATTTTCAACCGCAAAACATGATTTTTCCTATCATAGCACAGCTTCCGACTTATTATACAGAAAAATGTTTATTTGAGAGCCAACGCAAAGCTGGAGAAAGATGGAGTTGGTGTTGCGTCCCTCTGCTCTGTCTGGAGAACCCAGTGTGCCTACAGCTCAGCTCCTTGCGTGAGGAACTGTTAAAATAATTGATCTGAGAATCCTAAACAAAACTGTTTGTTTGATTTTTGTATGTTTTTTATTTTTGATTTATATTTTAGTAGCCCAAATACTAAACCTCAAACTCTTTATCCTCCCACCTCATCCTTTCAAAGACTGAGATTACAGGCTTGTGCCACCACGCTCAACTCTGGGAAACTCTATGAGCTACTCACTGTTATGGTAACATAATGAAGTATCTATTTCACCCTGGGCTTTTTAGTTCTGGGTAAATAACTGTATAAATAAAAAGTGGAATAGGAAAAATAGAAAAACCCCACCTCTCCATGAAGTTCTTTCTTAAAAGCCAGTTCTCCCCAGTGGCTTCTCTTATTCCCTGATGTGGTATCCGTTCTTATCCCTTCCTCAGCCTCACTTGTGGAGGTGCCTGTAACAGCTCTGCTCTGTGCTCTGCCCAGCCAGAGCTGGCAGCCCAAAGGTTCTAGGTCATGATTTTATTTTTATTTCCAGCAATGTCTACTATGAAAGTCTGACAGCAGATGAGTTGGAAAGGCCAGACAGAAGAAAAAAACCCTTATTAGACATCTGGAATGCACTAAGACCCGAGAGTTTCTTCATCTGTCATTGCATTTAACAAACTATTTTTAAACAAAACTCTTTTATTTAATTAGTAAAAAGAGGATATTCGAACTACACTTGCAAGTGGACATTTACAAGCTACATTTACAAATTTAAACACTTAATATTTTACCTGCACCCCGACAAAGAACGTGCACACATGCCTCAGCCCTCTTCTCCTCCTCTCCCCACTCCCTGTCCCTCTACAGATAGGAGGAAATAGAGAATTCAGAGTAAAAGACAATGCCTGAAGTCACATAGAAGGTGGGAAGATGAACCTTTAGCCTTCTTGCTAAGGACAGTGGCAGGCTTGCACTGTTGAGCTAACAAAAGCCAGGAGAATCTCAAGAGACCTTATGACCACAAGGGAAAGTAGGTTTCTCTGACTGCCTACATTCTCCCAAAATATGTGTCAACAAGCATTTCACAGTGATCAAGTGGTAGCTAGGAATTTGCTGGCATGTGAGGGAGTCATGACAACAAGAAATTGTTTTTTATGTATTTGCCTTTGGATAAATTTTCAGCATGTTATTCCTCGAACCTGGTTTTTAGAACTGAGATATGACAAATAATAGTAACAGGTATAACCAGTTTCCTGTTTAGATGGATAAGTGAATTAAAAGTTACAGTCAACAACTGACTCTGACAGGAACTCCTAAAATACCACCAAAGAGACAAGACCACACAGGAACTCCTAAAATACCATCAAAGAGACATGGCCACAGTTCCTGTAAGAAATGTCTGCCTTAAAGAAGCTATTTGAAGGTCTTTTGAGGAGTATCTACTCTGATTCTTTATTCATTTTAAAAACTTTCAGTACATTTGTGTGTGTGTGTACTACATGCATGTGTACACACACACACACATAGTACAACATTTGCATATTTTGTCAAACATCAAAATGTCAACACGGTTGTTCTCACAATTAATATCCTACTCTGAGAGTAATATATAGTTAACACTAGGCCATCTGGGATGCTGGACTATGAGAACTATTTCTGAATACTTAACCCTACCACACCTTAGTCTCATGTGAACATTACAAATACTTCAACTGAAAGAATATAGCTGATAAAAAAAAAAGCAAAGAAATAGCACCAGGTACACACCATCCGATGAAGTAACATATGAAAATCCAAGAAACCATAATTCCTCCCGAAATGACTAATTCCACAGTATGACACCTAGTGAGCGTGAATTAAATAAAATCCTAGACAGAGAACTCAAATGAGTGATTATAAGAACATTCAAAGAAGAAAAGAAGCTCCTGGGTTAGAATACAAACAGAGGAATGAAATAAAGAAAGTCACGTGCTGCTGGGAACACTCCCTGGCCCAGGAAGTAGGAGAGTGTGCTCTGCTGACAGCTGGAGCACACACAGTGCTCCTTACACACCCCAGTGTGTAAATGAAATTACAGGCTGCAGGATGCCCCACTCTGATACATGCTTACCCAACACACTTCTACCTCTACAAACCCCAGCTCTGAAGATCAGATGACATACAAAGCAGCTGCCCCAGTGCGACTCCCCCAGAACACACCAGAACTGAGTCTGGGCAGTTAGAGAGAACTAGAAAGTTGTCTCGTCAGGATGACCCAAGTTCAGTTTTCAGCATCCTCATCTGTCAGCTCACAACTGCTAGTAACAACTCTAGCTGCAGGGAATCTGACACCCTCTTCTGGTCTCTGTTGGCATGGGTACGCACATCTCTCTCTCTCTCTCTCTCTCTCTCTCTCTCTCTCT
>LOEQ01005985.1:0-22056 GCA_001685075.1 Bramus lutescens | reverse complement strand
CTCTCTCTCTCTCTCTGTGTGTGTGTGTGTGTGTGTGTGTGTGTGTGTATGTGTTTAAATTCCAGATACAGATCTGGAAGCCAGCCTAAGCAGGTCTCTAGAGATCCCTGCTTTCACTCACTTCAAAGAGAAGCACAGAACGTGTTTATTCACACACCTGGAAAAGATTGGCGGCCTCCAGAACCCGCTGAACATTGTGTTTGGTGATCAGAGCCTTGCTCGTGTATGTGTAGTTCAGGAGCGCATGCATGGTCTCCGCATCCACCCCTTTAATAATGATCCTCTTCTCATACTTCTCCTTTAAGTCGTTGCAGAACATGGCCCTGGAAGAGAGACCTGTGATGTGAATCCTTACAGGACTCTGGGATCCAGACCTGAACAGATCCCTTTTTAGAATCATCTGCCCTCCTGCAACAGTGAAATCCCAAATCAGAACCTGAACTGATGGCCAACATAAAAACGGAATCATTTGACGTGCTGACTTCTTGAGATTTTCCCCCTTGATTCTTTGTCTCTCCTTGTAGATGCTAATTCAGTGCCTAGCAAGAAGAACTCTTGAATGAAGTCAATGTATTTAATGTATTTCATCATTATTCTTTCTGGGATTAGTACTCTGAACTGAGCTGTTATTCCTAGATGTGGCTTTCGAACTCTCTCTTAGAATCACACACAGTGGAAACATCCTACTCTGGTTTAGCCCAAATCCCTATTCCCCAGAAAATCAACAGAGTTAGAGAGGCCAGGGTTCAGTACCAGGAAGGGACAAACAAGCAAGATTGTGTCCATAGAGAAAGCAGCTCCAGCCTAATCCTGCAGAGACGAGACAGTGCACTCCACAGCTGTCCCAGCAGAGATAAAGGCACTGCCTTGACACTGTGGGACCACAGACAGCCTTCGCTCCAGGAACAGGTAATTCTCAAGCATCCTGGTTTTCCAGGAGCCCAGGAGAAAGCTGAAAAGTGCTGCCCGATGGCTGTGGTGGGCAGAAGAAGGCTAGTGTCCAGGCAAAGCTTGAACTCACTCACTCCATGGCATAAATGAGAAAATATAAATCAATGCAAATGTTTAATGGTTATTGGTTAATCCCTACCTTACTGATGTATTTGAAGAATAAGTAAGATACTATGCATCAGTAAAAGCTCAAACAAGCAAGATATTCCAGAATAAATCAGGGGAATTATAGCTGGGAAGAGACATGGGGGTAGGTGGATGAATTAGTTACTTTTCTTGTTACTGCAACTGAACACCTCACAAAAAGTAACTTAAGGGAAGACGAATCCTCCAGCTCCAGGACTGAGGTCACAAGCTACAGTGGAAGAGAAGGCACAGCAGCAAGGACAGCTGTGCAGCAGGAGAGTGAGTGGCTTCCTTGCATTTTCAGATCAGAAGGCAGAGAGAGGGCAGGAAGTAGGGCTGGGCTGTAAGCATCAAGGCCTGCTCCCCGAGACCCACTTCCTCCAACTAGGTCCCACATCCTCCCTAAACAGCACCACCAGCTAGGAACTGAGTCTTCAAACACACAAGCATGCCAGGGATGCTTTACTTCTAAACTCTGAGAGGAGGTCACACACCATTTCAGTCTTAGCTTGTCAACATGTGTCCTGGTCTCTATCAGGTTCCTGGTGTCAGAGTTTCTGCATGCTGTCCACCTCAGCTACAGCAAAGGTGGAGCCTGGGTTCCATTAACATCGCTCTAAGTACACTAACTCCATAACTGTTTATGGGAGAGGGAAAAAGGGAAGTATAAGGGAAACGTCTTTCTCTCCAGGACTCTGTGCACATCGAGCTCCCACAACCCCAGTATTTCCTTGCTCTCCTCGGACATGTCGTCACCGCCCTGGGTCATAGCCACCATGTTGAACACAAAAGCTAAGCCTACAAACTCTTCATAGGCCAAACTCCCAAGCAGTTATTGCTGCTCCCAGAGACCCATAGACACGCATGCATGGGCAAATTTTGGTATCCAGAGATGGTCAGCCACAGAATAAACACTAGAAGATAGGACTTGAGCCCCCAACCTTAAGTCTAACAGGATACAATAGTCAAGAAAATCAGTAAGATACAAAGTCAAATGCTGGGGGGATTGACTCGGTATCTCTCTGAGTACACTAGATCAGGTTATGTTCTCTGGCAGCACAGCTGGGTTGGTTGTTAGCAATTTACCTCTTAGCCAGGGGTGGGAGGAAGGGATGCATAAGAATAAAGTATAATGACACAGATATATGAAAATGGCAGCTAGGCATGGTGGCACATGCCTATTATCCCAGCACGCAGGAGGTGAAGGCAGAAGATGAGCTTATGGCCAACCACCATCCACTGTATAGAAAATTCAAAGTCAGCCCAGGATAAAAGAGGCTATCTCAAGAAAAGTCAAAATGGTGGGATGGAAATGCTATGATGAAACTTGCCCTTTGAAAATAATAATTATTAAGAATTACAACAGTTGTGATGCTACATGCCAGTAGGATATGTCAAAGATCCAGAGGTAAGAGGATCAAGTTGTTCAAGTCCAGCCTAGGATACATAGAGTTCTGGGGCTTTTTAGGCTAGGTGTGGCAGCGTATGTCTTTAGTCCCAGCACTTGAGATTCAGAGGTAGGCAGATCTCTGAGTTTGATGTCTGATGCTTGCCTATCTCAAAGAAAGAAAGCAAGCAAGGAAGGAAAAGAGAAAGAGAAGAATAAAGAGGCCTGGTGAGAGGGTTCGTAGGTAAAGATCCCTGTCACCCAACATGATGGTATGAGTTCAGTCCCCAAGACCCATGTTGTGGAAAGAGAAACAACTCCCAGGTGCTGTCCTATGATACATGTGCCACACATATATTCCTCCCTGCCTCTCTCAAAAGTAAAAATAATAAAACAAAAAACTTACCCCACAGCACGTAAGATACTGCAAATAAAGTATTTTCTAGAAAGGTATGGACCAACTCACATGAGATCCTCGTTTTAAAACAACAACAATAACTAGTTTCAGAGCAGTAAGCCAGTTGCCCAATACAGTGAGCCAGAGCAGAGCCAGGATCATTCAGCATGCCTCTCACCACAGCCATGGATATACTAGAGGCCCAAGGCTCACCTAGATGAAGTCAGGTCCCAGGTAAAAACACTCTGTCTGGGCCACACAGCTCTCCCGTGTCCATGGGGCTTACCCCTCATTGAGGTCCCTCCTCAAATGTCATTTCTTCAGAGAGGTTCTCTTTTGTGCTGTACCCAATCTAAAACCACCACTCCACATTTATTTGCTTTACTTTTCCTGTTGAACTCTCACAGCCCGACACTGCACGGTAGAACCCTTTGTTCACTAGTTTAATGATCATCTTCTCAGCTACCATATGAACTGACTGGACTGATTGCCATGGTTACAGAGTCCCCACTGCCTAGACCAGTTCTCCAGATCCAGTGGGATTCAGTCTCTAAAATCAATGACAGAGTGAGCCAGTGGACAAACTGTCTTTCTGAGATCCTTGGAGTGGCTTTCTTTTCAGTCGTCTACCACTCCAAAAATTTCCAAACATCCTCTAGCGAATGAGGAGGAGCCGATCCCTGCCTCCCACCAAAAAATTCCTATCATACACCCGGGGCCTGGAATTGGAAAGGGCTAAACCTCTACATGCATCCCACTTACTATTCCTGAACAGCCTGAACATCACTACCAGAATTTTCCCTCCATCCCAACTAACCTGCAGTTTGCCATCTCCTACAATCTCCATGTTTCAGAGCTCCCATAGCTCAACACAACCAGCCCTATAAACACGTACTCCCCTCACCTCTACTGTCGTATGCATTTTAACCCCTGCTTACCAATACTTAGTTCCCTACTCATCCCCCCCCCATCTTCTTCAGACCAAGAATTGACTTCACTGCTTCACTAAGATATTCCGTGTTGTGGCGCTAACTTAATTGCAAAGTGAGCAAAATTCAACTCAGGGACACAGTTGTGTGCAGATGGCACATGTCTGTAATTCCAGAACTCAGAAAAAGGAAACAGGGGGGATTTGGTCAGAATAAACCTGAGATCAAGAACCTGTTTCAACGTGTAAGTGTGTATGTGTGTGTGTGTGTGTGTGTGTTCACATATATGCAACCAGGTTAATACACTCTTTTCAATGTCGTCATGTGATGGCCAATGAGCAGTGCTGTTAAAAAAGGGTTACTCCTGGAAACAACCTAAATGCCCCTGACACAAGTTCTCTAACAAGGCCACACCTCCTAATTCTTCCCAAACACCTTCACCAAGTGGTATCAAGAATTCAAATATCTGAGCCTCTGGGGATATTCTCATTCAAACCACAAAGAGTACAAAATGAGAACCTGCAAATAAATAAATAAATAAATAGTCCCCTAACACAGACCCCTTTGGCTCCCACCTTACAGATCAAAGTTAAGAAAACAACGAGCTAGGACTCGAACAGGTGTGCACCTGGATATTCCTTTTGGGCTCTAAAGGTTCCCTTCCATCTTTTGAGATGCAGTGCTCCTGGGATCCCATCAGGCATGCGGATCTTTCACAAAGGAAAGGGACAAGTAACAACCTCTCCCAGCATGGAAAGCTCTCAGTGCCAGGCCTTGCCCACCCTCTATGTCTCTAGCTAATATAATCAAAGAAGGCACTGCAGCCTCCACTCAGTAGCACAGTTCATTGGAGCTCAGAGTTTCCATAAACAGCCTTATTAATAATAAATAACACATGATTCTGTTCTTGTCTGTTGTGAACATGCAAATCTCTCACACCTGGGAAAGTGCCTTCTACTGTGGCTTATTCCCCAGGGGCGTGTGTGTTCTAAACTTGGTCCTTAAGTGTAGCAGTGTAGAAGTGCTGGGACCTTTCAAACACCGAACACCTAACACAAGGCATTGGGCTGTTAGGGCACTGCCATTAGAAGAACCAATGTGGTTCTCATGGGACACTTCATAATTGTTCAAAGAGGGTTATTTGGAAGAGGAAGACAGGCCTCACCCCCAAACTATCTGGCTTCTTGTCTCACCATGGGACCTTGCTCTCCTACACATTCCCACCATAATATCACCTATTAAGTGATTCTGACTCCATCAAGGTCAGAGCCAGGTCAATGCTAGCATCATCTCCTTGAACCTCCAGAACTACATAACCCTTTCTTCTTAAAGTTCCCAGCCTCAGGTATTTGTTATATAACAAAAAAAGAAAAGAAAAGACTAACATATACCTTCAGAGGAGCATTTGGAAGTACATAGACATCTTTCTTTCTACTTCAGACACATACCTCATAAATAGAGCCCACATTTCTCTCTTGAGCTTGAAGTCGGGTACTTAACACCTCCAACCATTGAACAAGCATTTGAACTAAAGTGATATAGGAGCTTAAAACTGAGAGTTCCTTCCACCGACTTTAAATAGTATCAAGCCTTTACAGAACTTCTGTTTGCCAACTCTCTGGCTCATGTTTACTACGCCTCAGCCACTACACACGGCTTTGGGGAGCAGAAGCTGACTTGCTTACTGTGCATTCAGAACCCTCAAAACCCCACTAGGGTATCACTAGTGACTTGGCAAGCGATGGAATTCTAATCATCCAAATTTGTGGCAGAAAGGCTTATTCTGACCTACGAGATCAGACCCAATTGAATATAACAATAAATACTTGTGTCCAGGATCCAGTGATGATCCAGCCACACATGTAATGGCCATTCTTGTTTTCTTGCTCAGTATCATTCTTACCCTATTTAGTAGGAGCACTCCGGCTTCCCACAGTGAGCTACCCCTCCTCACACACTATCTTGAATGTCTGTGTGGAGCTAGCCTCACTTCTTAGGCCAGTAGTGAACATGATCCAAGTTATATGGTACATCCCCCAAGTCCTAGTTAATTAGTTATGGCTGAGCACAGGTCCGAGCAGGGCCAGTTTCAGAACTTTCTGTGGAGATACTACTACGAGAAGTTTGCTTCCCATTGAAATTGTTGAAATGAAAGTTCAAAGATACTTGTGACCTCCTTGTCTCTATCCAACAGATGAGGGAAGAGGAGAGGGAAGGGGAGGAAGGGGAGAGGAGAGACACAGAGAGAGACACACAAAAAGAGATTAACTTGAGCACAGGTATTCATCTATGCCTGAAAGCAATGCATCTAGGCTTTTAAAGAAAAATAAGTGAGTACACTTTATTCTTTTAGAAATGCCACAACAAGAATTTTTAATAATAGCCAGATGCAGAGGTGGATGGACAGAGGGATGAAAAGATACCCACCCACATGGACAGTCTAGGCCAAGAAGATCTAGCTACTCCATCCTATCTCCCACACACACTCCCACACTCTGACTACCATGAGCATAAATGATTGTGATGACCTTACACAGATGTGTGATAAGAATAGTATTGTCTAATGATGCTTGGATTCAGACCTCCTGCACTCTCTTGCCAGAGCTCCCATGTTACATGGTGGATATCACTTGACTCGGTTTGCCTTTGGGTTTGTACCTCATACTTCCCACTGGAAATGAAGCCTGGCTGCCCCAGCCCAGTGGTTCTCAATCTGTGGGTCAAGACATCTCATAGGGGTCAACTAGACCACAGGAAATCACAGATATTTACATGACGATTCATAACAGTTGCAAAATTACAGTAAGTAACGAAAATAATTTTATGGTTGGGGTTATCACATGAGAAACTGTATTCAAGGGTCAGAGCATTAGGAAGGTTGAGAACCACTGCCCTAACCAAATGCCATTTGCCTCCCAGACCAGTTCCTTGAGGTCTACTTAGAATGTCACTCCCTTATTAGATCAGAAACAGGGTGTATATTGGTACTTACTGCCCACAGCCACAGTCTGAGCTTAGGCATCCCATGCCATTTTCCTTCCCTTCTGAACATGTCCCATCCCGACTCATCCAGGACCCTGTGGCGGCACACCATGATGGATAGGTCATTATCAAGAAGTTTCGGATCAGCCTCTGACCTGACTGAGCATTCCCTGGTTCTAACCACTTAGAATCCTGCACACGTACTTCGGTCCCCATCTTCATCCCAAGATATTGACACGTGGAGGATTTACCAGAAGTAGATTATCCCTGCTGTGGAGCAGGGTGCTGGTCCTACGCATGTTCCCTCTGCCAACTTCCAGACTGACCTGGACCACAAACCTGACATTTGGCTGTCTGTGATACAGCAGGCAGAGGGTAAAAGGAGAAAGCTGAGCACTACTTCCAGATAGCGAGAGCAAAACCAGAGAAGGAGGAAGGGGAAGATGGGGAAGGGAAAAATTTATACACAAGCATCTAGTGCACAGGTGCCAAGGCTAGGGCATCAAACCGCACCTAGGGTACTTGTTAGCCTTTGCCCCTGAATGCGGACTCCATCCTCTACTTCCAGTCCTCTCTTGTAGATAACTCTTTGAAACTCAAAGGGCAGCACCCCCAAAGCCTACGCTGGTCTAGATGGCACAGGGCACAGAGTGTAATAATAGCTGTGGTACTTCCTGCAAGGTGGTTGCAATGCAGCTTTCAGTGCTATTGAAGAGGAGGAGACTCTCACAGAAGCCTCTGGATACCTGCTCTGCACGCCTGGGAGCAGGCAAGTTTTTCAGAGCAATTGGGCCATATGCTTCACTTGTTTTCAAGCTATTTACAAAATTTGAGTCCATAGTTCCAAGCCTGTGTGAATGAGAACTCCTGGGGGAAAAAAAACTGTGACTACAAAGGCCAACTGATTGATTTGAGCACCAATGACTGTCGGGTGGGGGACGTTTGGATGTGTTGAGTCCCAAATTATGTTAAGCCATCATTAGTGCCCTTAAAGTCATTTATTGCCCACTTCTGTGTGTGACCTAACTCTTAGGTAATCTCTGGAATGCACCAACCAAACACTAACTTTCACCAACAAAAAGGCTAAGAATGCTCTCAGATAACATCTGGGGCCTGTAGCTGGGGTTTCTCACTTTGCTAAAACCCCACTGATCCAGCATACCCACTAGTGTGTTGCCAAACATGTTGATCCCTTACTTTCTTTGTTCTGTTTCTATAGAAGCTTCATTGAATTGCTACCTCATTGGAACATGGTATTCAGAGAGAGCCAGAAGCTCTGCTCCTGGCCCATGATTTTTCAAATTAGCCTCCAGAATGGACAATACCTTTTGTCCCCTTAAGGTGAAAACTGCTCGTTTTGTTCCAATTTCAAAACATCTAACTTTATAAAAAAAAAACCTGTGATAAGAATTATGATAGTGTTCATAATTAAGTACTAAGTGAATTGCAATATATCCGCAGTTTGAAAGAAATAACTATGCCTAGCAAGTACAGAATACCAGGGAAAATGTTTAGACTATGTAATTGAATTGGACATAAAAAAATAAGCGATAATATGTGGTACAAGCACAATGACTTCTTAGCATCTATACCTAGAAGAAAGAAGGGACAGCACATTTAAATGTTAATAAAAGACTTCTAGGTAATTTTTCTGTAAATTTAGAGCTCAATATGTATTTATCAGTCTTTAATATTTCTTCTTTTTCCCACATTTGCCTTCACAAATCTGACCTACTTATGTAAAAGAAAATAAGCATTAAAAACAACAGTAGGATTACTTACAGTGGTAGGTATAAGAAAATATAAAGGTGGGCTTCTGCACAGGAGGATTCTGGGTAACTGATAACTGAAACAATTAAAGAGTCACATGTGGAAAGAGGAGATGACAGAGTAGAAGGATGATACCAAAGCGAGCACAGCATTTTCTTAACCACTGTGGTTGTCCTGACGTCAGTGTGTCTCTCCTGACACTGAAACACCATCGATAGTTAAAGACGACAGAGAAAGAAAGAAGCTGTTTACGGGAGGCAGTTTCTAGATCTGCTAAGTCGTTATTTAAATCACACAACTGGGTTGAGAGGCCAGTCAACCACAGCCAAGGAGGGGGACAACGGCATTCACCCCGCTTCTGTGAACAAAGCTTCAGCAACGTCCATTAATTTATGTGTCCAGCAACTGGCACAGAGACCACATGACCCCAAAGCTTAAAACATGCACTTCAGGGTCTCTTATAGAACAACTGTGTGGATCCTTGATCTAGAATAAGAAGTTCCAACTTTGAATAATCCACAGTTTATAATTCTTTCACAGTTAACACATGTATCAAATAGATTTCGATCATTTTCACACATACCCTTTCCCCTATCTCAACCCTCTCCTTCTCATGCTGAAATCTCCTTATTCCCAAGCCCCCTCCTAGTTTTAAGTTTCCTTCCTGTGTGTGACCCACTGAGTTAACTAGAGTTGCTTTCACAAGTGTGTATATGGGAAGCAGTTATCTACTGGAATATGGGCAATTTATCAGTGTCTATAACCCCAGGGAAGGCTGGGCCTCGAGGCCCCTCCCACATCCCACATCTATGAAGATGCACTGTTGAGCCCACTCTTGGGCAGACAACAAGAGCTACAGTGAGCTCATGAGTGCCAGGGCTACAGTGTCTGAAGCCATCCTTGTGCTGCGCATCTGCCCTTCCTCTGGCTCTCAGAATCTTGCCACCTCCTTTTTATGTGACATGGACTGGAAGATCCTGGGCCCCAGAGGGAACCTACAACTATTGTTCTGCTAAATGGTCATGTAAAACGGCCTTCTAAATTCTCATGTTCACATCCATAGATGAATGCTGCTCTCAGAGAGGCTTATTGTGCTGCTGGTGGTTAATTTAGAAATCACTACCTGACTGAAACAGCAGGAACAGCCCATGTTTTCTTTCTATTTAATTTTATTAAGATTTATTGATTTTTATTTTCTGTGTATGACTACTTCCTGCATGTGTGTATATCATGTATGTGCCTAGTGCCTGAGAAGGTCAGAAGAAGGGATCAGATCCCCTGGCAATGGAGTTATAGGTGTTTGTGAGCTACCATGTGGGTTCTGAGAACTGAACCTACATCCTCTGTAACAGCCACAAGTACCCTTAATCATGGAACCATCTCCCCAGCCTTAATTAATTCATGTTTCTAACTAAATTGGGGGGGGCAAGATCAGAACTGAGTTACTTTAAAATTTTATGCTTCTGACCTTTAAATGAGATGGGTGGGCAGGTGGAGGACTGGCAAGGGCACCTGCGTTATCCCTTCCCAATCTGTAAACTCAGAGCCCTCTGCAGGAGAGCATTATGTCAGCTTAGTGACCTCCCAGTCCTCCCCGCTCTGTGTTGTCATTCTCCTCCTAGGCAGTGGTAGCTGCCAGGGGATGTCTATGGTCTGGCTGCTACCAGAGAGGAGTCAAGGTTACCTGAGATTGCCTCCTACCGCCTCTGCCTTCATCCTTCATTCCAGCCTACATCACTCTCACTGTAACCTCTCTTCTTAAGACAATATCTTGCCATGTGGCTCAGAGCAGCCTCCTATTCTGGATCCTCCTGCTTCTACCTCCCAAACACCCATTTCACCATGCCCAACTACACTGTAACTTTTCCACTAGAACTTCTAGAGGGTCTCTCTGATGAGGCTCTCCCTCCTTACAGCCCAATACGGTATTTTCACAGATATCAAATCATTCCATTTTTTTATTCTCTAATACTCCTCCATGGCCTCCTCCTGCTGGAGATACATTCCACTCCTTAGCCAGTCATAACAAAACCTTTCATGCTCTGACCCTAGTAGTTCCCCAGCCATGCTGAACTGCATGCACATCTACTCTACTTCTCCCAGCGATTTGCATGTGTGTCTGTGTGCTACCTTTCTAGATGGTTCTTCCCGCCAGCTCCCAGTCCACTGCAGGGCTGCCAACCTAATATGCCATCCTGAGTCTTAGGATGCAGCTACAAATTGACACTACCCTTTCCTCATCTTCCTTGTTTGTACATGCTGCTGTGTATGTCTCTCTGTGTGTCCGTGTTGTGTCTGTGCATACATGCACGCGTGCGTGTGTGTGTGTGTGTGTATGTGTGAGTATGTGTGTCCTTGTCTACTGATCCCTCTTTCCAGGATAGTCACAGATCTCTGACCCTCTCCAGATGCCTCCCAAACCAAAATGTCCCAGATAATCAGACTTAATCTCTACAATTAAGGATCCCACAAATCTGGTAAGCTTTTATTTGACCCAGGCATGGATCATTGTGTCTATCATTTTTATAGATCCCTTGTGCAAACTGTTAGTTTTCAGTTTTATCATGTTTTAAAGTCATAGTAGTATATCACTCATGTAATTAGTATGGTCTTTCCACTGAAATTGATATTATGTTAATTAATGCATAAGCTTCCAGACAGCCATAGCAAATAAAAAGGTAAATTGGCCAGTAAAAGGAAGTAAAGCAGAATTTACTGTCAATCTTTAATGCACATTTATTTTTTTCTTTTGTTGAGTGTGTCCCATTTCTTAGACACTGTCTCTCCTACACTCAGACAACACTGTTAATGTGGAGACTCTTGCTTTTAGATCTCTCTCTGTCTCTCTCTCTTTCTCTCTCTCTCTCTCTCTCACACACACACATGCATGCACATGCACGCACACACATACACACACACACACACCTACCTCTTTGGCTAACCTCCTAAGTTAGGCTGACCATTGTACCCTTATTACTTGACATGGAGATTGGTCTAGGAATCATAACTGAGTGGATCTAGGCCAATAAGCATCTTTCCCAGAGTTCTTTATACTAAAAGTAGAGAAAATCTCTTAAGTTCCCTCTGGAGCCAAAGCTGCAAGAAATGAGTCTCAAATCTATCAAAAAGCAAATGTCAGCCATGTGGCAGAAGTGAAGAGTGAGTGAAAGTGCAGCCAGTGAGAGGGAGTGAGAGGGAGTGGGAGGGAGTGGGAAAGAGTGNGTGGGAGGGAGGAGAAGTGAGTGGGAGGGAGTGGGAGGGCGTGGGAGGGAGGGGAAGTGAGTGGGAGGGAGTGGGAGTGAGTGAGAGGGAGTGGGGGGGCGTGGGAGGGCGTGGGAGCGAGTGAGCATCCAACTGCCCTGCAGGCCTGGCCTTCTCCTTGTTCTCTGCTGCGCCCCAGTCTTTCTATGATATAGAAACATACTAGAGACAATTTCATTTGAGTTTCCATCCTTTGGAACCGAAATCAAACAAAACAAAGCAACACCCACCAACCCACCCACCAGAACACACAAACAAGCAAAACCCAAGAAACAATGCTGACTAATGTGAGCATGGTGGATGGAGCTGCAGGCCCATCTATGAAAAGCTCAGATGTTACATCAGCTCTTCTCAGGGACTAGCTGTCCACTGTCACGCTGCCCAGGCCTCACACAGAGCTTTTACAAAGGACTGCTTGCACACCCATGGGATATATTTCTCTGTTGTGCTTTAATTGAAAAACTGCATGGAAAATACCCAAAACTAAGTGACTAGACTTCTTGTTCTTTAAAAAAATTTCTTTTTGCCATATTTATTTGTTGCACATACGTATGTTTATGGACACATGTACATGACATGGCCATGTGGGAGGTGAGAGGACACTTGAAGGAGTTCCCTCCTTCTACAGTGTGAACTCGGGTCCTCAGGCTTGGAGACAAGCATCTCTGCTGAGGCATCATGCCAGCACTCTGGTTCTTGATTTAGTGATTCATAATTCCATATGCCCTAGACACTAGGTATGGGTATGGGTCCATTTTATTTAAGAAAATACCAAAGAAACTTATTCCTCTTTTTCATGGACTATAATACTACCACCCCCTCTGTCCCAGTACCCCACTCCACCCCACCCACACCTCCTAGTCTAAACTAGTGCTGCAAGAATCACTATATGGGCATAGCAGACCTATGTCCACATGGTTATATGGGGGACGTATTGATAGTATAATATTCTGAACCATTTTGGATTTGGGGTGTGTGTGTGTGTTTAAGAATACAGACCCATGGATACATGTATAGAGGCCAGAGGTTGGCATGGCTGACTTTCTCTGTTGCTCCCCATCGTATGTTTTGAGTCAGAGTCTCTCGCTGAATGTGGAGCTCACAGAGTGGCTAGGCTGTCTCTACTTCCCAGGACTGGGATTACAGGTTTGCACTGCTATGCCTAGATTTTAACATGAATGCTAGGGATCTAAACTTGAGTCCTGCTTGCACAATAAACATGTGACCCACTGAGCTATCTCTCAGGCCTGCATTTTGGATTTTAAGTGCTTCTTCCAATTTTTCCTATGATGACTGAACTTCATCGTCCTTCCCTTTTCTAAAGCATACACTGCCTCCCAATCTTGTGAGAACTTCTACTTAACCAGTGAGTCAACTGTAGGAGGACTATCCAGGTTTTACTGACTCTGAATATATATATGGGTTACCTCCGAAATAATCAGCTACTGCAAATGGCACCAAGAACACAGGAATGAATAAGGAAGTCACCGCCTTCACATAGCTCACTCTTTTTCCCTGACTGGCCTGGAACTCCCTATGCAGACCAGGCTGGCCTCACAGAGATCTGCCAGCTTCTGCCTCTCAGATGTTGGGATTAAAGGTGTATGCTACCATAGGCAGGTCAGTCTGTTTTCACAGAAAGCGGGGAAAGGAAGAAAAACAGTGTGAATGGTTGCCATTTTGCCTGCTAGGACCTTAAGTTACATAGCCAATACCTCTGAGGCAAGAGTCACAGCATAACAGCTATTCTTCATCTAACCTAGGTCTGACCCACAGAAGTCATTTGGGGGTACTGGACCCTCCATAAGCATGGCAAATTCTTCCTTCTGAGTGGGGCATGTGGCAGGAGCCTCNCTCCACTCCACTAGGTTCAGAGCCTTGATGTTCCTTACCAGCTCCTGTCTCAGCCAACAATCAGAGCTGAGACCTTTGGCTTGGGGAGACAGAGAAGCAAGGACATACAAAATCCTGTTTGTGTAGAAGAAACAGAAGCACCAGTGAGTTCCAATTTTCAGGAATGGGCCACAGAACACTGAGGGAGTTGACGCTCCATGCAGTCCCCTTCAAGATTCCATAGCAGCTAGGCTTCTGACCCAGGCTCAGGGGCTGAGATCTGGACTACAGCCTAACCTCCCTTGCACCTGTCTCTTTTCTGAGTCCGCTTCTCTACACTTCTTGGGAGGGGATTTTCCAAGCCCATACCACCACACACATAAATTTCTCTTTTCAAATAATCCAGAGACCATTTCTGATCACAAAAGTAGGAAGTCTGACTTACTGCCACCCAAGATGTGTTTTTAGGCAAACGGATTAATAAATAAAGTGTTGTATTATTTACATTCCATGATAGCTCACTGGTAAATGTAGACCTGAAATCTTTAACTATAGATAAGGGTGCTAAGCCTTCGAAGTCAAGTAATTCCTCCCAGATTTTATAAAGCCAAGGAGCTAACTTTTAAGGTTTACCATCCTTTGTTCATGTCTCAGTCTCAACAAAACGTATTTTTCTCCAACTTCCTCATTTCTCCCCAGATTTTAAAATAGATCCACAAAGGGAAATTCACTGTCTGAGTGACTAATACTGTCCCTGTTTGGCTGACACATTCTTACCCTATCTTCAGGCACACAATTAAATTCTTGCAACTAGCTTTTTATGTGTGTGATAAACAGGACCAGCAGGTTGCTGTGGGTGAAACAGCTCTGATATATTGACAAGGCAAGGGGCTGCATCTGAGGGAAGTGATGCCTACGCTTTACCACAGAGACTGCTGATTTCCATCTGCTGTGGTGTGATCATGATGGCAGATAATTCACTCCTTACAAAATCTTAGAAACAAAGCAAAGAGTCAGTGAGTCACTGTCAGACCTAGTGTGGGTCCTTGGTCATAGGACACAAGTTGGCTAATTTTTTTTAAATTAAAGGCATCCTAGACTTCATTCCCTCATCTGTAAGATGAGCCCAATATCCCACCTCATTAGGTTGTTGTGCACATTAAATGGGCTAGGTGCAAGTGACACTGGGCCCATCCCACACAAGTGTTCAACAAACACAGAGTCCTATCTCCAGAACTGTACCCATTATAGGAAGAAAACTATGTTGGAAATACCTAGATGTCAATCTAAAGAAAGAATAAGATCAGGCAATTTGGCTAGAAAGTCTCCATCCACAGGCAGACACTCACACCCATGTGTACTTCAACGTCTCACCACCACCACTTGCCCTGAGGACCAGAAGAGTGTTTTCTACATCAGCAAGGGTAGAAGATCTGAACTGAGGCACCTCTGCTTATGAGAAGAAATCCAAGGACCAAAACAAAGTGATGTCTCAAGGGCAGAGAGTCAGTAGTCCTGTCTCATGAGCAGGCAAACACAGTTTTAACATTAACAACCAATGACAGCAGTTTTTCAGTGACTCAAAAGAAAAAGAATAAACTGAAAACAAGTACTCAGGGCACTGGGGCAAACTGGCTTTCCCTCACTCCTGAGAAAGCTAGTGGCCAGTAGCCAGTACAGGGGCAGGTTAAGCAATGTGCTATGTCAACCCGTTTTCATGACTGTGCTTACATTCTATGGGATGCTGTCCGTAGAATGATGCCCATAGAAAGATGCTCCAAACTTAGCAGCAGTACTGCAGTTAAAACAAAGACTTTCAGAAAGTGTGGCATCCTTGCTCCAGCAACAGCCAGGTACATAAAGTGCGGCTTGCATTTCCTCATCTGAAAAGGGGGCATCTGTTACCTTCATCATGCCACTGCAGAGTGAAAGTGGCAACCATTGTTTGTGGTGCAGAGCAGGTAAGACTTCCCTCAAATCAGCATAGCCTCTTGCCCCTTGACTTGTCAATACATGGGAGCTATCCCAAATAAAATACAGTTTTATATATACAAATATACTTCCTATGATACTTTCTTAAAATCCTCAACCATAACTGAAAGGCAGGAGACTCTCACTAAGAATAAACAAAGTGATTCTTCCACCCTCCAGTTTCCAAAGTACCTCCCTCATCTACACCACCTGGTTCCCTATCATGTCTACACTCATGTGGACAACGCTGATCCGGCTGTATTCGCAGGGGGTTTCCACAAAGCTGCTTTGAGCAAATGTATCTGCCAGGCACCATGTAAGACCTTTCACTAGAAGGACCCTTACAACAATGACAAGAGAAACAATCACTGAACCCATCTTCCAGTTAACACACTGAAACTCAAGGATACCAGGGAAACTTGTCTAAAACCTCACAGCCAGAAAGGGTCCAAGTGAAATGGAAGCAGGTCTTGTGGCCCCAGGTCTCCCACTATGACAGCCAGGAGCCTTTCGCACCCAGAGACTTGCTGTATTATTTAGCCTTCCTATCTCTCCTTGCACAACAGAAGCCCTGAATTTTAGCAAGTCATCTGATAACTTCAAGAGAGAGGCCACATCCTTTTTTCTCTACCTCCACTGATGAACAAAGACAACACCATGTTCCTAACACATTAGTCAAAATAAGGGAATAGATTGGGGGAAAAAATCCCCGTGACTTAAGTAATTTCACATCCTTAAAATCAAGGACATACTCATATCTGTAAAGTTTACCATAATAAATAAGCATTGCTTCAAAGGGTTGCAATTCTCTTATAACATGGCCTAAATCCAAAATCTAAAGTTTGATAGTTTCCTTTCTTCTATTTCAGTTAGGCACACAAGTCTTAGTATATATACATACATATTTACATTTTATATAATATATAATGTAAATATCATATAATATGTAACATATACTAGATATTATAATAATAAATAATCATAAATGTAACAGTAAGCAGATTAGGTTTAGCTCTCACATCTACAGGTACTTTCCCACAGCATGCATGCAGTTTGACTTTGATTCAAGGCAGGCTGACCTGAAATAGTTGCTGGCTGCAGCAAGCACCACACGATGGCAAGAAAATTCCTGAATGTCCACACACAAGATGACATCTGTCAGAGCGTTTTCCTCTCGGAGGGTCTCCAGGCCGTTCTGAAGAATTAAGGAAAGTCTCGAGTCATCAAACTTTACCTTCTCCCCATTTAACATTTCCACCAAGTCCCCCCTTTTCGGGGAGGACTTGTCCGTAGTGAGTGCTGAGGGGCCTTCCAAGCTCCTCTCTACCACTTCATCGTTACTCATGGTGCAGGCGCCTCTTTGTCCTGCCATCGACGTCCAGACTAAAGGAGCTGCCAAGTTTCGGGGAGGTCACACTGCAGAAGCTGAGCGGATTTCCTGCGCGGGCCCCTCCACTTATCACCAGCTGTCACACATACATAACAGGAAGTCTCACACTTTCTCATCCTGTTACTACAAACGCCAGCAGCAACTCCTCCTCTTCTTCTTTCTGTGGATTGTTACAGGGCTAGGAATCTCTTGGAGTGGATGTGTAGGACAGGAGAGAAAGGCAGCTTCTCAGAATCTCCTGCGAGTACAGTTGAGTCATCTCTTGCCTCGCACCCATGGGCAGCAAGCCTCTGGGTCTGGTTATCACCTGGTGCTTCCATAACCCAAGATGTCACTGAGAGAATGGGCAGGTGATCTTCTCTGTCTCCCACTGCCTGAGACCCTTCAAAACCTAACAGTCTCCCTTCAGTCAGCACCGCACATCTTATGCCATCGTCCCAGTTTAGGGAGGTGACATTGTCATGACAGCCATCAATACCCCCCACACCAAACAAGCATCTCCTGATTTGAACATGCCTCTATGAGAGAAAGAGGAGAAGTAGTTTCCAGAAACCTGCTGAGTCCATTTACTGATGCTTATATATGTGTGTGTGTTTAGAGCTGATGGTTTGGGATTGGATAACTTATCAAGGTTCTTGTTCCTAGAGGAGACTGATTCATCCTTTCAGTAGCCATTAATTTTTCTTTTTAGCTCTTCATCTATGGGTACAGTTGCAGTGGTGTGAATGAGAATGACTCCTATAGGCTCATATATTTGAATGCTTGGTCCCAGTGGGTGGAACTGATTAGGAAGGGTTTGGAGGTGTGGCCTTGTTGGAGGAAGTATCACTGGAGAAGGGCTTTGAGGTTTCAAAAGTCCAAACCATTCCCAGTTACTTGAGAGAGAGAGAGAGAGAGAGAGAGAGAGAGAGAGAGAGAGAGAGTGCCTTGTGATTGTGGCTCAGTAAATAAGCTTTCAGATACTGCTCCAGTGTCATACCTGGCTGCTGACATACCCCCTACCATGCAGGTCATGAACTCTAACCCTGTGAAACTGATGAAACTATAAGACCCCAATAAACTGTTCTTCTTTCTGTAAGTTGCCTTGGTCATGGTGTCGTCACAGCAACAGAAAAGTAACTACGACATAAGTCTCGGAAGACTTCCTCCATTCATACTGGCATGCTAACTGGTGCTGTCACTTTGCTGATTTTGTTTAGGAAACCATAAGTTACGATTTCATGGGTACAGCTTCCCTATCATATTAGAAGACACTATCTCTCAGCAGATGCCCTGGTCCTCTGGCTCTTACAATATTTCTACCCTCCTCTTCCAGGATGTTTCCTGATTTTAGTTCCTGCATTTTGACCATTATACATTTCTGTGATGGTCCACATCTGCTGCAAAGAGGAGCCTATCTGATGAAGGGTGAGAGTTACACTTCCCTGTGGGTATAAGGCTAAGCACTTTTAAATTAGGAAAGTGATAGTAATAAGTTCTCTTAGGGGCTATGATGTCACCAACCATGGACAGTTGGCTGGGTTTATAGTACCAGGCATGAATTCCCTCCTATTGATCAAGACTCAAGTCGAATTAGATAGTCATTGGTTACTCCTAAGATAGAAGTGCCATTTTTGCACCTTTGAAGACATCTTGCTATCCTGGTGATTGTTGTGGTACAGGCTTTACAGCTGGGTCAAACTGGTTGAGTTCTCCATTGGCAGCTTACATAGCATCTTTGAGTACTATGAAAGTCAGTCTTCAAGGAGAAGGCTTCCAGGTTAATTCTAGCTCTAGTCCTCCAAGCCCTATGTTTGAAGTCTGTTTTGTCTTTAGTAATACGGTCTTACCTTCAAGTTCTGCAAGGCAACCAAGAGCAATGGCAACAGCCTATATCACGTTGGAAGTAACCTTGACCCTCTGTAGTTAACAGTTTTTACATTTTTTAAGATGCATTCATTTTTATTTTATGTGAATGGGAGTTTTGGCCTGACTATATGTCTGTGTACCACATGTATGCTATGTCCAGGGAGGCATCATATCCCCGGAACAAGAGTTACAGGCCATTGTAAGCCTCCATGTGGGTGCTGGGAAATTAATCCAGGTCCTCTGCAAGAGCAATAAATGTTCTTTACCACTGAACCATCTCTCCAGCATATAGCTTTTTAACATAAGATCTCACTTTGTACCCAAGCTGGCCTAGGCTGGCCTTGAATTATTGCTTTTCCTGCCTCTGCCTTCGAAGTGACAAGATTGTAGAAGTGAGCCACCATAAATCAGATGGAATCCACACTTCATGGGGTAGCTCAATGATATCATAAGGACACATTTTTTCCCATCTTACCTTCAGTAATGTCGCAAGTATCTTCCACCATATTAAACATTGTACCTTCACATGTTCCCAGTCCCATAATCAAAGAAAATACTCAGAGAAATGTTGTTTTCTCCATCTCTCTTTTTACGGTAAATAAATTTGTTCCCTAATATTTTTATTGGAATGCTCCTGGTTATGTTATCATCACAGACCAACAGTAAAAAATATAAATATATGAATGAATTGACATAACTAGCTTAAACAAACTTTGATTCTTTCTTGCCACTAAGCTGTCTTTCCCAAGATTAAGAAAGATCCATCTGATATCCAAATAAAACGAAGTCCTAGTAACACATAGGAATTGAGAGAGCTGTTGTTTACTTAACTTTCTGTACTTGCCAAGGAGAGCCCACCATTCTCACGTTCCCCAAAGGAATTGCTAGGAGACTTGGTTTCTGTCTACTAGGCTGTATTAATTATTTTTGCATAACTCTGATCATAATACCTGACAGGAACAATTGCTATAGAATATTTAACTACATAAAGATGTTTTGAATTTGCTTGTGCTGCAGAATATTACTTTATCTGTGTGAAGGTGTGTTACTTTGTTTCTGTACTTTTGTTAATGATGTAAATATGTGTTACATTTGGTTACGCTGCATTTGTTTAATTATATAAAGATGTGTTGCATCTGTCTCACCTTGCCTGCCTAAGACACCTGATTGGTCTAATAAAAATTTTAATGGTCAGAGAAAATAAGTAGGAGGAGAAATCTAGGCTAAGTGAAAAAAAAAAGAGGAAAGAAACAGAGGGACATGTCCAGGGCCAGCCACCAGCCATACATGAAGGCAGCAGGCAAGTAAGACATACAGAAGGACAGAAAGTAAAAAGCCCTGAGACAAAATGCAGAAAAGAGAAACAGTTTAAATTAAGAACTAAGCTAAGGCTGAGTATTCAAAATTAATAATAAGTCTCTGGGTCATGATTCATGAGCTGGATAGTGCCCCAAAAGAAAACGTGGGACAAACAACTTAAGGACAAAAAGATTTAGTTTGATCTATAGCTTCAAAAGATTTCAGTCTGTCATAGCTGAGAAGGCATGGTGGATTCTGGGGTGGTGGAAACACTTGGCAATGGAAGCAGTCAATGAGGACAGAACGAGGGGCTGAGCTATAATATTCTAAGGCTTCCCTAAGACCTCTTTCTGGTAAAGCAAAGGACACAGTCAACAAGACAAAACATCAGCCTACAGAATGGGAAAAGATCCTCACCAACTCCACATCAGACAGAGGACTAATCTCCAAATAATACAAAGAACTCCAGAAATTGGTCATCAGAGAAAAAAATAATTTAATAAAAAAGCAGAGTACAGACCTAAACAGAGAACTATCAACAAAGGAATCTAAAATGGCTGAAAAACACTTAATGCTCACCATTCTTAGCCCTCAGAGAAATGCAAATCATAACAACTCTGAGATTCCATCTAACTCCTGTAACAACGGCCAAGATTAAAAACACTGATGACGACCTATGGGAGTGAAAATTGTGCATATCAGTATGGTGATTTCTCAGAAAATTAGGAAACAGCCTACCTCAAAATCCAATAATACCATTTTTGGGTATATAACCAAAGGATGCTCAACCATACCACAAGGACATGTGCTCAACTATGTTCATAGCAGCATTGTTTGTAATAGTCTGAACCTGGAAATAACCTAAATGCCCCTCAACCAAAGAAAGGATAAGGAAAATGTGGTACATTTACACAATGGAGTACTACACAGTAGAAAAAAATGAAATCTTGAAATTTGCAGACAAATGGATGGAACAAGAAAACATTATATTGAGTGAGGTAACCCAGACACAGAAAGACAAATATATGTACTGACTCATAAGTGGCTTTTAGACATAAAGCAAAGAAAACCAGCCTACAAATCCCAATCCCAGAAAACCTAGACAACAAAGAGGACCCTAAGAGAGACACATGGATCTAATCTACATGGGAAATAGAAAAAGACAAGATCTCCTGAGTAAATTGGGAGCATGGGGACCATGGGAGAAGGTTGATGTGGAGGGGAGGGGAAAGGAGGGGAATGGAGAAAAAAATGTATAGCTCAATAAAATCAACAAAAATATATTTTAAAAATCTAAAAATAGATTAAAAAAATAAATAAAAAATAAAAAAGACCTCCTTCTACCAGCTGTGTCCCACCTCCTTAAGGTCTCAGAGCCTCCCAAAATAGCACTACAACTAGGGAACAAGTAGTGATAGCATGAGCCCATGGTGGATGCTGGCATGAGCTCATGGAGGATGCTGACTTTACCTTTGATCCCCCAACCATGGCTATTTCTTTTTTTTCCCATGGCTATTTCTTAATGTGAGGTGCATTGAGTCCAACTTTAAGAGTCCTCCACAGTCTTAGACTTCTAAGGCTCAAGATAATCTCTTCGTTGTAAGCCCTTGTAAAATGACAAAGAAAAATTACCTGCTTCCAAAATAAACCAGCACAGAGCAAACATTTTCATCTTAAAAGGGAGAAACAAAGAAAGCATGAAAAATGAACAAAAGCAAGGCCCAGACCAGAAGATCCAATATGGTACCTCTGACCTTTCACTTGGGCTAGCACAGCTCTCGTCTGCAGGTGTCTCTCACAAATGGCCCATATTTCTGGCTCTGCCAGCATCCTGCCATCTACATTGCAGCTTTGGCTTGACACCCTTCCTTCCTTCCTTCCTTCCTTCCTTCCTTCCTTCCTTCCTTCCTTC
>LOEQ01005984.1:54917-71454 GCA_001685075.1 Bramus lutescens | reverse complement strand
TATCAAAAGGGGCCAAGGCAGTTTCTTTATTAACCAATGAAAGTAACACATAGACAGATGACCCTCCTACATCATCCTCAGACTCTGCAATTGAGTTTTCTGCCCTACAGTCAAAGATTTTATGCAAAACTATGTGGCTGTGAAAAAGATATTCATTATTCTAAGAGACTATATCTTAGTGGCCATCAGATTCCTAAACTACATGTGAATCCAATTATTAAATTTATTCTAAAGACTGATGTTAAAATGTTCATTGCTGATATAAGGCTAGTATCTCATAAATTACACCCAGCACAGGGCATAAATTGTGATACTGATTGCATAAAGCACACACTTTACATTAATGTGCGATTTTGTCTGTTCCCCGCCTCCCCCTTTTACTCCTCCTAACAGGTTTCTGAGGCTCTGATGATTTACTCAGCATGTACCGCAGATAGGATACGGGACAAATCAAAGGATCTAGCCTGCTGAAGTGAGATTCATGGTCCTTTACCTTCCAGGTCTCTTCAAATATTGTGAAATATGCAAATGAATTAAAAACCTAATCATAAATATTGCAAAAGTCTGAGTTGTGGATACAGCTGAGTGTCCTAGCGCTTGCCTCATGTGCTCAAAGCGAGTGTGATATTCTGCAGGGCAGTAACAGGACAAAACAAAGCAAGCTGATGAAAAACCAAAATGAAACAAAACAAGACTCTCCAAACCCTTAGCTGTTTCCTTTTTATTTTTAAAATAATCTTTTGCCCAGTGACCCCATGGACATGGGACAGGCCTCCTAAACTATCTAAAATTTTAAAAGTTTGTGATGATATTACTGAGATAACCCAAAAGGCATTCTTAGTAACTTCTCTTGAAAAACAAAATTGTTTTAAAGTCTAAATTGAAACAAACCCAAATGTAAACCAGACAACATCTTATACAGTGAGTCATGCATCTCAGCATTAATAGCCAAGTTCAGTTTGGATAATCGCATGCTTTAATTTTAGAAAACCTACAAAAGCAAATAGTGCATGTGTGTTGGGGGGGAGTGGTCTCTGCAAATATCATGGCTAGTACTGTAACTATCTGCCTGAGACAAGAAGGGAATCCAATCCCACACAATTTAGTTAGCTGTTGTTGGTTCTATCTTCTAGATGCTGAGGCCAGGCAGTTCATTTTAGACATGTTTAAGCACAGCACAATTTTGGAGAAAAACTTCCTGGTGACAATTATCTGAACCCCATGTGCACACCAAAGCTTAAGGCATGTCTACATGGAAACTTTGGCAAAACACAAATGAGTTCTTCCACAAAGATGGGCTCTATGGCCTAAGGGTCTAGGATCTGGTGTGGTCTCAGTCATATGATAGAGTAGAGGCAGGGGTCACCAAGCTATAAGATACATGTGTCGTCTCCCCTAAGGATGGGCTCTATTGACTGAGAAGCAATGTTCAAGATAAAGGTTAGGTAGGAAGAGTATGAGGTAAACATAATAGTCTCTGGATTCCAGTGTGGCCTGGCCCTATGTATAGCACAGATTACCTATTAAGTACATCCACTCCCAGTCTTCTAGGTGGAAAAATGGTATACACATCCCTACCATGGAGACAAGTCTGCATGTTTAACATTCCTAGTTTCCCTAGTGCTATCTATGAACAGGACCTCATGCCCTTTACAAAATAGAAATGTACAAATTACTGAAAATGTGAAATCACTGCTCAAAATGTAAGAGAAGTTGGACTGGTGTGTAGCTCAATGGTACAACACATTTCCAGCATATAATATCAATTGCCAGCACTCACAAAATAAATGTTAATTGTGGCTTTCACTGCTGAAGAGCAAGTTAGTATTAGTGACTCTGCTATAGTCATGGTTTTGTTCATAAGCCATGTGCTGTGTTATTGCTGTTTATAAGTAAACCATGGGCCATGTTGTTTGTAAGAAAGCCATGTGTATTTATTGTTTTAAGAAAGTCACATGCAACTTATAATTTTTAGCTTAACCAGTCTTGCAAGGCCTGAAGTCAGTTATTATTGAAGAACTCCTACTATACTTTCCATGTGGTCAATGATTATCGGTTTTAAAATGGCACTTGTGAATCTGGTAGACTCGACATTGTCTGCGGAGAATCTCTTTTGTAAAGCACTGATGTCCACAGTGTTCTTACATGGTCCTTCCTATTTTTTCTCTTTCCTCTCTTCTTTCCCTAGTATAAGTATCTGGGCATCAACTTTGTTGAGCCACTCTCTAGTGTGTTGGACTTCAGTTAGCAGTCAAGCTCTCAGTCAGTGGCAGAACCTGGAAACTACATCACAAGGTGACTGAGGACTGAAGAGCAGGTGGGAAATAATTGATGATAGCACGGATGGAATAATGAAGATATGAAAAAGAAATTATTTAGGAAAGAAGATTTGGCCCTTAATATAAGCTTTATGTTTTCTTTTTGTGTATATATAAGACATGTTTTGTGGAATGTATATTGTCATTCAAAGTGACATCAAAAGTCCAAGACTCAACTATTGTAGAGTATAAAGGATAAAATCACTTAGAATGATGTCCTCTGACAAGGTTATTTGTACGTCCTAGAAATATGTGTGTGTATGTATATACTTCCAAACAGAGAAAAAAAAGTCTTAAAATTAATCATAATATTATTCGCACAATAAGGAGAATTTTGGTTGAAAGTAATAAGGCCAAACAGATAACTACAGCTGAACTGTAGCCCAATACATTTCATGTCTGTCTTTGTTGTGGATCTAAAACATTACCCACATCATTTCAAAGTGATAATCCTGATTGTTAATATTAAAGAAGTCTTTAGAGCTGATCAGCATGCATGGAGTCACCATTGTCCGAAGGTTTCTCTTGTTCTCCATGTTGTTACACTGTCACTATGTTGAGCAGCCAGCAAGATGGGGTGCATTATGCTGATTGTTTCAGACTGATTAACTGGATGCTTCTATTGCCAAAAACACGATTCTTAAGTCAAGCTTACAAAGATTCAGGCCAACTGTACTGTCTAATTCTTTGTTGCACATTCCTGAAGCACCAGAACACATTAAACAATGGTGTTTCTTTTTAGATGTTCAGTAAATGTCTTAACTGTGCAACCACTAAATCTCACTCCAGTCCTAACAGGTTCCTGACCACAGATAGTTGGAAAGAGGTTTTGTAAGATCATAATGACAATCTTAAAAGGAGTGAGGAGGGACAAGGTATGAGCAATATACAGAAGGAATGAATCAGTAAGTAGGACTGGCTGCTGATGACAGAGATGGAAACTAAGAGGTTAATGAAGTATTGGAAATAGGATAGGGAAAAGAATGGTGAAGGTGACAATTCAAAAACAGAATAAATCAGGTGTAGTAGCATATTTTTGTAATCTGAATACATGGATCTAAAGGCACAAAGACCAAGGGCATGGCTCCATATCAAGACTGTCTCCAAACAAACACAAAGAAAGGAATAAAAAGCCTACACAGCCAGCCAAAACCCCTCACATAGAATAGTAAATAAATTCTTGTCTCCTTGTTTGCTATGGTTCAGTTTCTTTTTAAGATTCAAGACAATCTACTAACTATAAGCCCCTATAAAATAAAATAAAACAATAGGTTACATATGTCCAATATCTAATGGCATAGAATAAGTGTTTCCATTTAAAAATGAAGAACAGGAGGATATAAAAGAAATACTGAAACCCAAAAGGGAAAATATTAACCACAGTTTCCCCATATGCAGCATCTGGAGCTCATGATAGAATAATCTGGGTTCCAGCGGCCTTTGGCATTCTTGCTTCTCCCATTCTGCTGACTTCAGCACCTATGATCTCTCTCTCTCTCTCTCTAACTGGTTCCATTCTGTGTCTATAACTTACTTCCGTAGATATCCCATACCATCCCTGGCATCTACAACATCCTAGAACCCCCATCACAGCTTGGCCTTTATCTTCCTTCCACACAGTTGTCTCTCAGGACCTCCTTGTGGGGAATATAATTCTATCAAGTATTGCTTGGCCTTAGAAGATTTCTAGATCCTTGGTGCAAGACTCTCTGACTCCATCACTCTTACATATTTCATACATGCAAACTGATTTCTCTTAGCTTAAGAAGTATCATGCCTCCCAATCTCTGTCCCTTGGTTGTAGTAGTCTCTATGTACCTTTGAGACTGAACCTGAAAAAAAAAAAGCAAAAATAACAAAAAGAAAACTCAAACAGTTCCCCAGGGAATTGGTTTTGAGTATAGAGTTCCTTCAGTTCTTCTGGCATTCCTAACTCAAACATTATTCTTTCAAATTAATTTTTACAAATGAGATCCTTTGACCAGTTGGGTCATGCCCTCAGGGCACCTTTTTCATTGTCTCAGGGCAAAGCAAGAAGACTCTCTTTAATGGTGTTAATCTTTTTAGCAAATATAGCAAATTCACCTACCTTGTCTGTTATTTCAAATTTGTTCATACTACCTTTTGCCCTGAGTGCATGTTTTCATGTCTTTCTGTTTTTGTTGCTTTCTTTCATTGTAGACTTTGATAAAAAGCAATGTGTAGTAACTTTAACATGGTCTGAATGTTATACCTAAAATTTCTTCTTCCAAATAAATGGTCACTTCCCTTTGAATTCAGCTTCTGTCAAGTTTTCATGTCACAGGCAGAATACAGACAGATTCTTTAACAGAATATCACATGAATTTCTTCTAGCTGAGTACTCGCTAGAGTGCTTCAGAAATCTCATGAGATGTGACTCTACAGTTTGGATTTCTCTTAGCATTCTGCTTTTTCAAACTCATATCAGAATGGTCTATTAAGCACTGCTTAAAACATTCCAGGGCTGTTCTAATCCATAACTTCCCAAATCTATTTTTCACAAACCAATTTTAAAGGCCTATGAAACACATAAAATCTTATCTTAGCAACTTTAATATCAGTTTTCTGTACTAGTTACTTTGCTGTGTTGCTGCCACAAAAATACTCAATGAAAGGACTTAGAGAGAAGGAATGGGTTTATTTTGGCTCATGGTTTGAAAGAACAATGCACCGTTGTTGAGAAGGTGTGGTGGAATGAGCATGAAGCACCTGGGCACATTGCATCTGCAGTCAGGAAGTAGGCACTTTGACTTTCTTTTCAGTCCAACAAATCATTATTTTTCCTTATACTTACAAATGATTTTTTCTGCAGAAAAATGTTGTGCTTCTTTTTAAATGCATTCCATTCTAGATAGCGTATTTATATACTTTGTTAGGTATGTTTATACAAAGAATGTTCAAATTATCTCTGTAAGTTTCTTTAAATTTTATTTAAAGAACTTTTTGTGTATGTGTGTATTGCATATGTAAAGGTTAAAAGTAATCTTGCAGTACTAAGTTCCTTCTACTATGTGGCTCCCAGGGATTGAACTTAGGTAGTTAGGACTGACAGCAAACTCCCTTACCTGTTGAGTCATCTTGTTGACTGCACATGTTTAATTCTTGAAGCACAGTAAATACAGACTATATCTAAGAACACTTTTTCTATTTAAAGAAAGATTGGGGACTACTTTGCTATTTTCTTTTTTTCTGAGCAGCTCTCTCCACTGGTTCCAGGCTTTATGAAGCAATCATACTAAATCTATGACTTTTTTCTTCTGAAGGAACAAAATATAATTAGTGGAATTTTCTTCTTAAATAAAGTGTGACAGAACCACAGGCATAGATATGTATAATTTTGTTTATCAATCTGTCTCTGTCTCTCTTCTGTATATATGTATATAATGTGTGTGTATGTGTGAGAGAGAGAGAGAAAGAGAGAGAGGGGGGAATCTAATTTATTAACATATTTAGCAGCACTAACATCTTGGAAATCTGTCTTTCCCAGACTTATCAATCCTAGTGCCTTGGGGGTAAAAAACAACATTATTCACCAAACGTAGTGTATGATGGCTACACACAGCCTTGCATTTTTGTGAATGCATGGAAAAAGTGAACAGCTAACCAGTAGATCAGACACTCAGTGTTTGAGCTTGGGGAGAAAAATGGAAAAGGAAGAGTGAAATACTTGTTTAAGTATGATTCTAACATAACTAAATGAGAGTATGAAAAATGCTATCAAGTCAATTAAAATGAATGTGTAGGACCAGTGAGCAATGAGATATAAACATGAAAAAATGATTAAGATTTGCTGAAAATAAGAAGGTACTACTTGGTTTCATGTTTAATTTATTGGGCTTCCAGGGGACAAACAATTCATGGAAAAGAGATATGACTTACTTTTGTATGATCTAGATAACATAAGATACAATCACTTTTCCTTCCTCAATAGCTTCTTTTTAACATGTATAATTTTCTGCATTTGAGGTCTCATTACTGGTTTATAAAATTGGAATGTAACTATTGATTTTAGTTCGATGTCTCTGTGAGATGCATTCTGCTATCCACACGATATTTCTCATCTCTTGCTCCTTCAACTTTACATATGCATAAAACACACCATAGTGGAATTGCCTGTTGAATGCCAGAACATTCATTTCCACCTAAGGAAAGAAAAGGTGACATGGACCATCAGTTTGTCTAGGACACACTACATTTATGAAGTAATAAACAAACTAGAAATGAGTTCTGCTTGTATGGTGCTTATTTATTCTTAAATAGTGTGTAAATTAGACCAATAGTGGGTGCAGAGGTGACTTAGCACATCTGAATGAAGTATCACATGGACAAATGTAGAAGGTATCAACTTAAAAAGTAAATTTATGAACTCACAAGACAGGCTTCACATTATAGCGCTGATAGCAGAAAGGTGTGTTTAGGGAATGCATGTTTAACTTTTTATTACTTTTTATCTGGCTTTCAGTTGGTGGACTAGCCTAATTTAGGTAAAATACTCCTTCTTGGTCACAATTTCAAAAAATTTGAAGAGACAGTTAAGGCTGTCTGCCTCTCAGGGCAGTGTGACAGTGTTCTGGAATTCAGACTGACATTGTCAGCTTTTTTTCAGGTGCTCTTTACCTACAGTTCGTGCAGTTGCATTGCTTTGTTCTGCAAAATTAAGCAAGCAAAAGAAAATAAAATTCCCTAAAAACAAGAATAAAGTTACAAATTGCAGTTGTTCACTTTTCTCCATTTTGATATTAAGATGGAAAGAAATTAGGAGAGGGAGGCAGTCCGTTCTACTGCTCTGCAAATTCTAGGCAACACAGTGAGATGCAGAGGCTGCCCCTGTTCTGTACAGCAGACACTGAGAAGAGCAGCTTCCTTGACTGCCCCTTTGTGATGCTGGTACAGCCTGTGTAGTTCTCTAAGATCCCTATTATGTTGGATTATTTGGCTTGTTTCCATTTATTTTTTTTATGAAAGCAGGATGTTGAAAATGCCCAATGTCTAGGTACAGGAAAGTTTCCACGCTGCATGCAGTGACATCCCAGCTCTGAAGTCTGGTTCTTTATTAATGTCAGTCATGGTTTGCATGAGACAATAATTTCTGTCAGGTAGATATACTAGAAAAAAATCTCTAGATTTGTGGAAACAAACTTGACTAGGAAAAAACAGAATTTTCTTAATTAAATAGACAGTAGCTAAGGACCTGACTACAACTGATTAAACAATCTGCCTTTTTTAGAGAAAGAGAATAATTTAGGTTCTGTCTTTCCATATGAATAGTTCCCACTTAGGTATAGTTGTGCCTGCATTTTAACAAAGAGTAAGTCCTTCCTGCAGGTGACATGGATTAGGGAGTGTGGGGAAACCAAGTAAGTTTCTGTGAGGATACTCTTGCTTTCCTTTTGTAATAACAGCTATGGAAAAGCTACTTCTTCTAAAGCTTTCACTAAACACACATTCTGAACAGGGCAATTTATGTGAGACTATAATACGAGCTGCAGGGGTCTGACCCTCTGAGGAAGTGACACTAAGCAATGTTAACTGAAAAGCATCAGTTGTCCTGAAGAAATATATATATANTATATATATATCCAAGCGAAAGAATATTTAAAGCCCACGATAACAACAAAAGCATATAAACCATAATATTTCCACTTCTCCCATACCTCTCGCTCATAGAAAACATCTTCCAATGTCTTTCCCCCAGGGCCACCTACAGCCTCAAACAAAGGCTTGTAAACCTTAAAAACAAAGACAAGAATTTAAATGTAAAGGATATTTCATCTCTTATAAATTCATATAAATGCATTTTCTTAGAAATATAGATATTGGGGTGTGTGTGTGTGTGTGTGTGTCCTTTAAAGAAAATTTGTACAGAGGGCCTGAATGCCCTTTCACTTCCTGACACCCCCATCCTCCAAACAAAGAGGTGAACGAATTTCTTACTTTCTCACTTGTGATCTGAATGGGCTACAAGTACAAGGAAAACGCCATATTTTTCCTAATGTACATTGTCATTTTCACAAAAACACTGGGCTTAGTGAACCCTTGCAGTTTGACTAGTATAGGTTTGTGAGTCCTTGAGATGACACCCAATACATCTCATGGAATTTCAAGGGCAGAAAGAGTGAAAACTGGGAGAAGCTCAAATTTTAACATTATACTAAAATGTTGCCCACAATCATAGATGAAAGACTAAGAAGGTTTATAGATACTGTTTGCTGGCTGTTTTACTGGAAGGATTTGGAAACCTACAAGGAAACACCAGGGTCATTCTTAAACTGAGGAAGTGAACTGCAGGATATACATGTGACTACCCACAAAGTTGAGGAAGTGAATCTGGGGGAGAAGAATAACCATGTGTGAGGAACTCCAGCCTGTCTTAGAGTGCTGAGGGCAGGAGGAGGGAAAGCCAGTGAGCAGTTCCCTTCCTCTCCCAGTATCTGCCACTCAGCAAAGGGGTTGGGAAAACCCATACATATCCCATGTTCTCCTGTAGTCCCTATAGATGTTCTGTACTGACTCTGCTTTCCCAGTGGCTATATTTTAAAAAAATTTTTACTGAACTATTTATTTTTCTCCACTCCCCTTCTTTTTTTCTCCCCACTCCCCTTCTACCCTCTTCCATGATTCTCATGCTCCCAATTGACTCAGGAGATCTTATATTTTTCTTCCAGTGGGTATTTCAAAGAAAGATTGAGGTCAGGCTGTTTGATGTAAATTTGACATGAACTCTCACTTCCAGGAACTTGTCCCAGCCTCTTGGGGAAGTTGCTTTATAAGGTATTTCAAGACGTACTCAGTAGATAACTACTCCTGAGATTTAAACAAGGGCTTTCTTGGCAGGATCTTAAAAGATGCCAGCCAGCTTGGCCTAGAAACTTGAAGTGTTTCTCTGGGAGGCATAATTACAGAAAGAGGCACTGCTTGCTGCCATCTGGATATCAGTTTGGATGAGGTGTCTAAATGGATGTGTGAGCTTCTAAAGGGCCCATGCTGAAGTAATGCAAGGCACTCAGGGTGCTGGGGAAATCACTTACTCCATAATTATCTGCTACTCTCTTCATCTGCTCAAAGTCTTCAGCTTGAGCTAACAAGTGCAGTCCCTCAGGATAGAGCTTGCCACAGGCGGGGAAGAGGGTCTCCCTGTCTTCTTTGCTCAATTCAGTGCCAAATGAGTTCAGAGTAATGATTAAAGCACGCCTGTCGGCCTCAAACTGAAAGTGAAAGGCATGAAAACAGCAAATCCAATAATATTTTACACCACATGCTACATGTAGAATCGCATCTCTGAAGTGATCTGCTTTCCATGTTTACTTACAATGTTGGCATGTCTTACTAATGTCCCTTTAGCTCCCCTTGAAAAGGTGTAATTTACTTGGAGAGATTGCCCAGCCCTGTGATGGCCTATGACTATTGAAACCCCAACAAGCTTAATTTCCCAGGCTCCCTGCAACAAGTTACTTACAAATTCTGCTCACGTAGGTCGCAAGAGTAATGAACGTGTTTTCCATAAAGGTGGTAAGAATACCACTAAAGTTCACACAGGGACAGAATAAGGCAATGCAAGTAAACATGTCTGCCAAGGTGTTTGAACAACAAAAATGTGCAACACTACATGTTACTAACCCCTTTTAACTGTTCCTGTCACTATTGTTGGTGTTATTCTTTGTGATGCTGAGGAACCAATGTTTGTTCCTGCCAAGATGGCCAGGCTGCCTCAGTTATGTGACCCACGTACCCCTTAAAAGTGTCCCTCTGTCACAGTTCTGTTTTTGCTCTCTTGCCTCTATATCTGCCTGCCTTTCTCGTGTCCGCACTCAGAGCCAGCCTTTTGCTCTTTCACTGTCTGTCCTCATCCTCTTCTCCCAATAATCTAACTCTGCTGTATGTGGTGTGTTTGTTCTCTTAGTGGCTGGCATACCTTGGCAGGGTCCTTTCATCCAATCCAGGGTCTCATGCATGTCACATCAGCTCTACCATTGAGCCACATCCCTAGCCCTATTTATTTTATAGAATTAAATGTCATACTACAGACCATCTTTATTTCATGGTTTGGGTTGTATGTGAGTGTGTGTGTGTGTGTGTGTGTGTGTGTGTGTGTATTTAATGACCTACCATTAAATGACCGACCTCTGATTCTAAGAATCTCTGTAGCTAAGAATCATGTCTCAGGGTGGCTTATCTTCCTTTTAAGGCCTTATTCTTCATGATCCTTAAGTAGGTCAATGTGTATTGATGATCAGTGCTGAACACTGTAGGCTGCTGAGCTCCTCCTCCATCAATCCTGTTTCCAATAATCATGCTATCTTTCTTGAGATTTCGTTCCTATTCCTTTGTTCTCCATGTTTCTGCTATTTCAATTTTCCTCATGTCCACATTAAATATTCCATCATCCTCTATGCTCTATTTAATCCTGAAATAAATATCTGTATATATTCCTTATATATGTACATAAATATATTTACTTTTAACCCATTGAGTTTGTACTTCCCATATACGAATGGGTATGAGGTCATTCACCAGAGTCACCCATTCCTACCACACCACATCTCTATAGAAAAGTAATTCTCTCTTCTCCAGCAGCCGCATCAGCCACTAGTAGCTCTTCAGCAGGGGTTGGGCCTCAGGTACTCTTCTCTACTCCACCCTGGGATTGGAAGCTGAGATAGTCCCATGCAGCTTACACATAGGTAACCACAGCTGCTGCGAGTTGTGTATGTAACAGCTATGTCATGTCCAGAGGAAAGCATTTCACCACATTCCCCATCTACTCGTTCCTACATCTTTCCTCTTAGCCCCCTTTCTCTCCCTCAAGGGTCCCTCCTCTTCTTATCCTAAATATTGCTGGGCTCAGGAATTTTTCCCCAGGTCCATGAACTACTTTATTCTTACTATGTCATTCTAACATCTATCTCTGTACTTTTCCTTTTCCTACTCTTAATTCTTGGAAGAGCCCTGTCTCTTTTATTTGCTGTTCATTTTTGGAGTCAATGCTCATCACACAGAGTATTCTAACTATCTACTGAATCTAACAGAACAGCCTGACTGATTTCATCACTTTTGAATTCTCTACAATATTTCCTACAGTGGTGCTACTTGAAGTTGTGACTCAGTAGCTTTGACATCAGTGAAAGTTAAAAATGCAGATTCTCAAACCACAGTCCATAGTTATATCTACTGAACCACCCTCTGCCTTTTAAGAAGACTCCAAGGCTGTTCACCAGCACAAGAAAGTTGGAAAGAATGACCTAGAGCTGTCCTTCATCACTTTCCACGCTTACTAGCTAATAACAAAGCCAGGCTTGCAATAGCTCTACTGGAACACTTTTGTTAAAACAGGTGTTTCTTATCATCAGGAGAGAATGCATTTCCACTGGTCCTTTTGATTGCTCTTGTGGGACTTAAGGGTGGGTCAGAAGCAGGGTAAGCCTTATTTGGAAGCAAAGGCAATTACATTCTGGCTCCTGCATATAGCCAGTCCTGTAAATCATTTCAGAACTTCCAGGGGTAAGAGAAGAACTGCAAGTGGATTGTTCATGGCGATAAGAATCCTTGAAATGAAAGATAGGGTAGGATAAGTAACATATAGATAGTTGTCCCAGATATTCTTTGTTTTTTTTTTCTAGTTGTAAGATGTTAGAATTTTAAGAAGGGAAATATGACAGGGTAGGCAGCATTGCAGACATCAAGTCAGCAGAGGGCATGCCAGAGGAGGTTGTTGCAGTAGGAAACACATGATGTATTTGGAGGATGGTTACACCTTAAACACCTAAGGAAGCTACTGTAAAATTGGATAGACAGGTAGATGGGGAGACACTAGGAAGCACTTCACATGCCAGGCTAAGGACAGATGACTCTAACTGACTATAATGGATTATCCAAATAATCCATTCATTTCCCATGCCTTGCCTTTGCAATAACAAAGTTTATCCCTTATAGTTTATTTCTTAGCTTGTTAGCACAAGTTCCATTCCATAGGTCTGCATACTGGAACACTCCCTGCACTGAGGGGGAAGGGGCATTCCCATCAAAAGCTCTCTTTATCATAACAAGTGCTTCTGTATTCATCCTACTTGATATGTCTTCTTATGAATTCATTTTATGCTTTAATGTTCTTTGTTCCTTTTGTCTGAAGGCTCTTGGTATGATGTGTACCCTTATAGTGAACTCCACTCTAATTTAAAATGTTTAAATATATTGTTTTGATGACTCCTAAGCACAGTCTGACACAGCGTTCTTTTGATTTTTCAAGAGTCCTGGAAAGCCACTGAGGGATGTATGTTAAACACTAAGTGGAATCTGTGCCCTGGGGTGAACTCCAGCCTCCCTTGATGTCCACCCCAATCTCCCATGCACCTATGAGTCAATCTTCTATCAAGAGGACCTCTGAGCATGTGTGTATTCTATGGTGATAAAGAGAAAATTTGAAAAAGAGTCTTGACATTAGCTCCAGAGAAGACATTGATGTAACGTTCCACACATAATCAAATTCCTGTTTTTGGTGCAATTTGAACTGTATTCTTTCTGCTCAAAGCTGGAATGGTGGAGAACTGCTTAGGTAGCCTTAGCTTTAGGCTTTATAAGGATCATGTCATGAATAGAGCTATAGTTGACTGTGGGTCCAACCTACAGGATATTCCTGCTGTTCAATGTTCCTTCATTGGAGAGAGTTTGAGTGGATATTATGAAAATATTCATAACCTACCAGTTGTTAGTAATAGAAAATGTTTAATGAATTATAACCTACTTTCTACATATCCATCAACAGGAATCATAACCACACATTTAAAGTAATTTTGTCTGATTGAGTTTTGCATTGGCAGAGATGAATCCAAAGTCCCATATATTTTAGGTAAGTGTTCAACCACTGAGCACAATGCTGGCTTTCAAGAAAACACTCCCTTAAGACATAAAATGATGTTGCTTATTGAATTTTCAGATAACTTCTGAGATAAAGAAATACATCAGGATTAAAGCAAGGACAAGTATGCAAACTCATTTGGCAAAAAAAAAAAAAGAGCCAAAGGGTCCTTCTTACCTCAAGAATGGGGCACATAATTTCTGCTGTGACATCACCGTGATCCTTGCAGAATTTGTAGAATGCCTCAAGGTAAGACTTAGAAAGAAAGAAGAGTATAAACCGTGAAGTGAATAATTTCCTTCTACAAATGTCTAGGTCATCTTTTCATAGCATATGAAATGCTCTAATGGAAACTGAATTGTTTCTAACATAGGAGATATTCCATAGTAAATTTAATAGAGATTTAGTATACCTGTGACCCAGACTAAAGAGAACTCAATAAAAGAACAAAATTGCAATTATTACAGTGTCTAATTACCTAACAAGTGTTTATGTAGTTCACTCCAGCTGTTCCAACAAGAGTGCCAAGCACTTTGATGAACTCTGCAAATGATTTAGTAACTCTGAATATTGAATTTCATAATACACATTGGTTTTGACTACATGAATATATTGAAAAGCAGAGCCTGGGTTGTCAGGTTAGACTGCCTGGGTTTGTATTCCAGCTTTAATACTTAACTAACTCAATACTAAGTTCCTTCTGCCAAGGAAACCTCATGTCTCTTAATCTGTCATGTTTATAAGAGGAACAAGAATTGCACAAATCACAGCTTTGCTCCTAGACTGAGCGAGTTAAGGCCCATGAATGGCTTAGAACACTATGTTTTCTTAGTTTTATCTCAGGAGTGCCTCCTTTCAAGTGTCTCTTTATAAAACAAAAAATGCCTATAATGGAATACTTTTGAAAGGACTATGTATTTGAGCTTAATACACTATATACCACAGTGGTATATATTAATATACTTTATGAGAGTGTCCACTGGAAGACTTTCCTTGCCCTATAGTACACAGTCTATGCTAATGGTAGCAATAGAATTCAGACATTCTGGCAATCATGCAGTGGCACATATGACATTCTGTCAACCAGCTGGTAATACTGGCATAGGTTTAAAATTACATGTACAGATTAATTTTAAGATTCAAAGTTTTATAAGAAGATCTACAGCAAAGATGGATACTATAAAAGAGAATGCCTATTGTCTGTGCTGCTTGTCTATGATATGGTTTTCCCACAAGTTTATCTGCCTATCTGCCATCATCTAACGAACACATTTTGCATTTCAGGCATTGTACATAGAGCAAAAGATAGAATAAACTGACATTCATGAATAATAGCTAAAATGAGCCCAAACAATAAAACTATGTTCCAAATATGCATCACTTCATAATTGCAGAAGCTGGCCAATGGGCAAAGTAACTTTGATAATAAAGAACTCCAATATGTTATATTGTGTAATCAAGAAAAATACATCTGGGAGAACAATTACCTTGTATAGTTTATTGCGCAGTAATTCAATATTCAGTTCATCGAGAGTATTATCAGACATACAATCTTGGAAGAATGGAGCTGAAAGCAAAAGAATATGAATCACAAGCCAGACTACAAAGTGTAGGGAATAAGGATAGTGCCACCACGTGTGCTCACTGCTAATGAGAACTCTGTGGAGTAGCAGTCCACACTGGGTAAGGCAAATATTGACAAGGATGATAGAACTTGTTATTCATTAAGCATTTACCATGTGTGAACTTTAGACACTACATGTTGTACCAAACAATGGATACACATTAACTTATTTAATTTTCACAACATTGGAAACAGTCATTTAAGACTTGCTTACTTTTTGTCATTCCTTCCTTATACCCTAACACAACCTTATAGTAATATTTACCACCTGCAACCAAATTTATACCAGGCACATTGTTTTATGAAAATTATGTTTAAATTCATTTTCAAAACTGTTAGGATTTGAAATGAGGAAATTGGGGATAAACTAAATTGCCCAAGTCATTATACTGGGACCTTGCAAAGTCTGGCTTCAGATTCACAGCCCACTCATTCCAGACTCACCTTGTTTCCGCCAGGCTGCACTAGCTAAGCCACAGATACTTAAACGTGACCTAGCACTCCCTTGCTTTTTTTAGAATATCTGTTTGAAGGGTAACTATTTTGGCTCAGAGTGTGGGCTCATGGGTAGAGCATATTCTTAGCATGCAAAATACCCTATGCTTAACCCTGCTCCCCAAATTACTTTATTTTAATTTTTATTTTTTATATGCATGAGTGTTTTATTTGATGTATATCTGCACCACAAGTATTCTCAGTGCCTGCAGAGACGAGAAGAGGTTGTTGTGTTCTCTGGAACACACCACGTGGGTTCTAAGGATTGAACCCAGGTCCTCCAAAGCAGCTGCTAGTGCTCTTAACCACTGTAACATCTCTCCAGCTCCCGGTCCCCAATTTAAAATGAAAACTATTTTGCTTATGGTCAACAATAAATTGCTACCATCTAAAATTCTGACGGTAATAATGTTTGAAATTTTTCCCATTAACATTTTGAACAATGACATTTTTATCGGTGGTAAGTTCTAATGAAATTAAGTCATTTCATAATTGGTCTAGGTAAGTTAATAGAGGCTCTCAACTAGCTCATAGCAAAGACATTTATAAACTTCTTTAAACAAAATGGTCCCTAGATATGGCCCGAATTAAATAAGAGTTTAATATGAAAGGATAAGGAAAACAGAAAGAGAACACATAGTTTGAGAATGTACAAGCTTTTCATTTAATTGCTATATCCTGGTAGAAAGCATATGGATTTGGTGGTTGGGATATGAGCTCCAGTCCCTTCCTTAATTTGAATGGCTTATAAATGACTGAGACCAGGTTGCTTCACGTGTCTTCATCTGAGAGACGAGAAAGCAAGGTTAGGTGATTTTTCTGTGTGTGTATGTATATTTGTATACATATTCTTATGTACATGGATGCCCACACACATGTGTGAGTGTGTGTGAGTGTGTGTGTGTATGTGTGTGTGTGCACAAGTAGAAGACAGAGTACACCTTAGGTATCATTCCTTAAGAGGCACCCACCTCGTGTCTTGAAATAAGATCTCCTTCCCTGGCTTGGAGCTTGCCAAATAGGCTCAGGTAGAGGTCCAGCAAGTCCTATCTAGTGCTGGGATTAGACAAATGTGCGACAATATTTGGTTTTTTCCTTACAAGGTGTTGTGGCACAAACTCAAGTCCTTATGCTTGAAAGAAAAATGCTTTACCAACTGAGCCATCTCCCTAGGCTGATGTAGGAGGGTCATCTGTCTATGTGTTACTTTCATTGGTTAATAAAGAA
>LOEQ01005984.1:28651-45824 GCA_001685075.1 Bramus lutescens | reverse complement strand
GGTATCTCAGCGGCTATTGGCTGAAGGAGCGGAAGGAGCTCCCACAACAATAGTCATCAGAGTGAGTGGGGTGAGGATGGCAACTGCAAATGCCTGGGTAAGGTGAGAGCATGCTTGGTAACCCACGTGCGTTTGGTGGCACAGTAGAGCAGGGTTCAAGACTGAAGGGAGTGTGTAAACAAGTATCAAAACAGAGGGAAATAGAGTGTTCTTTTAAACAAATTTAGAACCAGAGAACATGAAGGGGCAGACTTGCTAGGGCCATGGGGCAAATTAAAGTAAACCATGCATATCAAAGCGGTTTTTAAATCATAATAAGATCGTCACATTAGAAGGAGCCGAGACTTGGGAATAGATAAACATGATTCTAAGGCTAGTTCTGCCACTTAAAAGCCAGTTCTCAAGCACTCCATTTCCTCAGCTTAAGAATGGAAATATTTATTCAGTTTTGAATGGTTGACCTCAGGATTAGTCATAATAAGAAAACACAGGAGAGTGCCTCAAATTAAAGAAGGCCATACACTCTGAGAGGAGATTTTCCTACAAATTGGTCTCTGCAGGTGTGGAAATAGAATGTGAAAAACCACATCTTTAGTATGAAAAATTTTGCAATGTTTATATCTTTTTATTGAGCTGGAGATTTCTTCATATGTGGTTTTACATTTACTTTTAAATAAAAGAACCCTTTCTTTTTTCGGGGGTGTATTAGATTTTTGAAAAAATACCAATTCTAGTTCCCACTCCCTCCCCTCCTCCCATTCCCTCCACATACCCTCCCACCCCACCNCACCCCACCCCCATCCACTCCTCAGAGAGGGTAAGGCACATTGCTTTGTGGAAGAACCAAGGCCCTCCCTACTATATATCTAGGCTGAGCAAGGTATCCATTCAAAGAGAATAGGTTCCCCAAAAGCCAGTATATGCAGTAGGAATAAATCCTGGTGCTACTGCCAGTGGCCCTTGAGTCTGCCCCAGCCATACAACTGTCAGTCACATTCAGAGGGACTAGTTGGGTCCTATGCTTGTTCCTTCCCAGTCTGGATGGAGTTGGTGAGGTCCCATTAGCTCAGGTAGACTGTTTCAGTGGGTGAATCCATCATGCCCCAAAAGATACTCAATCATACTACAAAGCATTTGTTCAGCTATGTTCATAGCAGCATTATTTGTAGTAGCCAGAACCTGGAAACAACCTAGATGCCCCACAACCAAAGAATGGATAAAGAAAATGTGGCACATTTACACATTAGAGTACTACTCAGTGGTAAAAAACCAATGACGTCTTGAATTTTGTATGCAAATAAATAGAATTAGAAAATACTATTCCTAATGAGGTAACCCAGACCCCAAAAGATGAATATGGCATGTACTCACTCATAAGTGGATACTAGCTATAAACATAGGATATTGCACTATAGTTTGTAATGCTAGAGAAGCTAGGTAATAAGGTGAACCCAAAGAAAAACATATATAGGTTCACCTGGAAATTGGAAACAGACAAGATCGCCTAAAAGGACCCTTTCAATTTTCACCATTTCTCTTGGAGGTTAGGAGGTGGGGATAAGAGGCCTAGCAGTTGTGTAGAAGGCTGAGACATCCAAAAGACCGTGAGCCATGGTGATGTCATAGTTCAGGGCCGTTTACCTGAGTTTAACCTTTGGAAACCACTGTGGAAGGAGGGAACCAATTCCCCAAAGTTATCCTTTGAAATCTACATGAGTGTGCCTGTATTCACACATGCACACACTAATAATAAAGAAAATTAAAAAGGAAATCAGCTGGTTACGCTTTGGGGGATTAGCTTCAAGTGCTTGATTTATAAGTATTTTGAAAAAAAACAGTTGACATTCTTATTTTCTCTCTCTCTCTCTCTCTCTCTCTCTCTCTCTCTCTCTCTCTCATCTCTCTGTGGCCAGTTCTGTACTTTTGAATTCTTCATGTCTTTGCATGGTCATTATTCTAGATGGTAAAAGTTCAATTGGCAATGAAATCATTAACTTTAATACAGTATTATTAAAGTATGTCATATGCATAAATAAAAAGGTTATAATGAGCTCATTATATTTTATAATTAAGATATGCTAATATGAAACCCCCAGTCAAAAATGGAAGCAGTGCTTACCAGTGGCTGTCCTAAGTGACAGTCACTTTTGTACATAAAAAGACTTGAACTTGTTTTAGATGGAAGCACTGAAGACTCAGTCTGAACTCCTTTCTTTGGCCTCAAATGAACAATGTATAACTTGGTGACTATACTGGATATATGGTCAAAAGGTATGCGATTATGATGTGGCTTGATCCTGGAAGTCACGTCTTTATTACATAGGATTACTTCATGGGTTAGGGTGTGCATGCTATGGTGTGTGTGGAGGTCAGAGCACACCATGAGGGTGTCAGTTCTCTCCTTCTACTAGGTTCTGGGTAGACAAGTATCTTTACTCAATGAGTCATCTCATGGACTGATTTTTTTACATTTTTACATCAAGTTTGATTGCTCCAGTTCCTTCCTACCTAAGAGACCACACCAGCATCTTTCTGTCTGTGTTCTGTGACAACTGTCTTAGGTGATCAGAGTTCTTAGATATGTTCACTAGGTCATGATTGCACATATGGGAAACAGAGAAAGGAACATACCATATAATTTCAGATATAACTGTTCACTAACAGAGCTTTGTGTGTGTGTGTGTGTGTGTGTGTGTGTGTTGTGTGACATATTTGGTACATTTTAAAACAATTTATTTCATCCCCCAGTGAAACTCCTCAATGGAAAGTACTGGTTCACTCATACAGGCTGGCTTGTCTTTCATTATGACTCCGTAAGGGCCACATTGTATCTCTCGACTTAATAATTTTTCATATGAAGGTTTGACTTGATAAACATCTAATTAAGTCATGGAATTGCTCAATTCAGACCCAACAAGATGTACTCCATGGGGAAGTCCTGACATTCTGAATGGTTTGCAACTACACTGCTCAGAATCAGAACACACACAAACATTCTGCTCCCTTTGCATTTTCAGTAACATTTCTATTTCTCTGAAGCTTCTTTTTTTAAAATAGAGGAAGTGAAAATTAATTTTTCAGAATGATTTGATTTTTGTTTGTCACATTCATTTTTCTTTCTAAAAAAATAACATACTGAAAATTTACTTCCCACTTAGCATTGCCTATAATAGCAAACATCAAAAATGAGGATGTTGCTTACTGTGCATCACACAAACTCTACAACTGTTTGTCTCTTTAGTATTTAGGAGAGTGACCAGACTTGCTGAAAATTCCTCAAACTTATTTACATTTTTTTCCACACCAGTGTCACATTCTTTCTCTTTTCCCCATGCATAAAGATGCTAAAAGTTCAAACCCCTCTCACCTTCTCAGGCAATAGTCAGATACATTTTTATTTTAGCTTTTAAAAATGTTTACAACTCAGGGCTGGTTAAGAGCCCTTGCTGCTCTTGAAAAGGACTAGGATTTAGTTCCCAGTATCAACATCAGGTAGTACACAGCTGCCTGTAACTCTAGTTCCAAGGGAATCTGACACCCTCTTCTGGCATCCTCTGGAACCAGGCAAGCACTTGGTATACATACATAGGTATTCACACATCCACATAAAATAAAAATAAACCTGAGAGATGTCTTCAGCTGGAAGGCAATCTCTGTCTGTCTGTCTGACTGTTTATTCTCTCTGTCCCTGTGTCTTGGTTTCTATGCATGTATACTGGCAGAAGCAATGATGGGTGTAAGAAATACTCAGCACATTCATTCACAAATATTCATTACATATTTAATGGAATGTATGATCTGGAGTTGATTATTAATTTTGCCATTTCCAACTGTGTGCTCTTGGGTAAGTTATTTCATGTGTTCATTTGAAATATAGCTATTCATAGTTCTTAACCATCTGCAAAGACAAGGACTTTACTAAGTATGTTTTTGAGTGTTCCGGGTTTAGAGCAGAACAGGGATGCAATAAACATTTTCTTTTCTTTATGCTCACACAAGTGTGTGAACTGAACCTTCTCTAGGAGTGGAAATTGCCCATTTCCTGCATTTTCTGTAACTTTTCTATCCACAGAATGATCACAATAAGAAAAAGATGGATCCCCCTCTTCAAGCAAACTTGAAGCTTCTCAGGAACTGAGAAAACTATTAATGGATAAAAGTATGCTTTTGGTCAGTTAGATCAGTTAAACACGCTGGAAGCATCTCTTACAGTCTGCTTCTCACAGTAAAGCACGACATCTCATCTTTAGTTCAATTATCACTCAGAGCAGGTTTTATAGACTGTTATTTTTTTCTTTCTGACATAGAGAAGAAACAAATCCTAGTGAATAGTAGAGGATCTGAGAGAAGTATAATCTGCTAATATGTAAAATATAAAAATGATTATCTTTTGACAAAGCAATTTCACTTCTGAGAATCTATAGTAAAGAAACTATGTCAAATGAAAGAACAGGTGTAGCTGCAGTGAGATTGATTACTGAGCCACTTGAAATACCAAAGAAATTAAACAAGTTAGGGGTGATGCCTGTAATATCAGTGCTCTGGATCCTGAGGCTGGAGGACTGTGAAGTCACAGTCATCTGAGATTTACAGAGAGGCCTTTTAAAACTGTACATCAATCAATCAATCCAGATAAAGAAAAAGGAATGATTAAATAAATCATGTTGTACCCAAAATAATACAATACACTGTGTTCACTGTCTAAAATACATTTTACATGTAATTATTTGGAAAATTCATAATAAATATGAAATAGACAACCTATAGACAATGTCTATAATGCAGTGCTACAGTCTACAACAAACAATAAAGCTAATGATATAAATTTGTCCTTCTATGTAAACATGTGTATACCTGAAATTTTTCACATGGAATATGTAGGAAAGATATAATTAAAACATATGTATGGTTACCATGGAACTTTGGAACATCGGTGCTTAATGTGTTCCCATATTTTAAAAAAAAAACAGTAATGTTAGTGCCACTCAGTATGGTTGTTGTGAGAATTAAGTGAGCCCAATACATATAAAGCATTTATAAATGCACTAGCTTGTAGTGAGTATTAAATTCTAATTAAAAACTAATTTTTTTAAACATACTGAGTTTTTGCAGTAAAAAAAAGGAAGATAAACTAAAGCTAGTACAACAGATATCTGGATCTCTACCAAGGTAGATGTTAATCTGTATCCTAAGAACCAAGGTTATGAAACAGCCTCAAATCTCTAAGCAATCACAAGGAAGGAGAAACAGTTTGGAAACCAGGCTTACCAGAATCAACCCCGCCCCCTGGTGGACAATTCATGGTTAGGCAGCTCATGGACAAAGCCCAAAGGAAAGAGCTTGCCTTTGACCCAGATTTGTATCCCACTTGAAAATCTGTTGCAAGGGATGATATCCTAAACTCCTCCACACCCACTCCCTTAATATTCTTAATCCTCAGGCGCGAATTTTGCTAATTTCAGTTGGCATCAGCAGCTTAGTAGCAGTATTAAACTGGTCTCTTTTTCTTTGTTCGTTTCACCACTTCCGCATAGATATACAACCTCTTCCTACAAGCTCGGCTTAGATGTTTGCCTCTTTGCACACCCTTTCCTCACTCCCCCAGGTGAACATTGTGCTTGCATTCGCAAGTAAAATTTGCTACTTTTTTTTGCATGTTTGAAGATTTTTGAGTGAAGGAAGACTGGATGTGTTTAATTATTGTGTAAGTGCATGTGTTTACGGGTGATTTTTCACAAATCTGCAATTTGTGTAACCCAGGGACCCTCATTTGGTTTAACCATATACCATTTTCTCTTGAAATTACTAAACATTTTTAAACCAAAGACTCTGCATTTTATTAGCAGTTGCTATCACAAAATATGAAGCTGATCCCTTTTTAGAATTAAACTCACAACTCTGTGTTGTATAAAATGACATTTCTTCCTTAGGAGCAAACCAAGGCTTTGAGTGACGAACGAACTTTTTCTTGGGGGATCCCAAAGTAGCATAGTGTAGAGTCATGGTTATGAGAATTTCCCAACCTGCATCAGGGTCAACTGTAAGACTTATTAAATAAAATGCAGATTCATAGACATGTTCCAAGACCCACTAAGCCATGATTTTTGGAAGCACAGTCTTGGAATCTGCACCTTTAATAATTCTTTCACAGTTAGAAAACAAAACCCTTATGAATTTATTTTTAGTATTAGACTCTTGCACAAATCCTCACTTGCCTTAGTTCTTAAAGCATGTATTGTGCTGATCCAACAAATATCACCCAGTTTAGGCAGACCAGATTTCAATTCTGCAGAATAGCACTGTTGTTTTCAGCTCTTATAGTGCTGGGGAGGTTAAAATGAAAAGGCTGTTATCAGTCACTGCAGGTGAGACTGTTTAGCCACGTCCTTGCTTCTGGTGGAATTTCTGGAGACAGTGAAAGCTTTCAGGCAGAGCCTTGTGTATGACTGGGAGAAAGACTTTTCTGGCTGGAAACTCACAACCAGGAATGAACAGTGATTCTGAGGTAAGTGACTTTGCATCACTGTGACAGAGCCTGATGAAACAATTCAAGAGAAAGACTAACTGACTCACCATTTCAGAAGTTTTACTTAACCACGGTGGGAAGCAGTGACAGAGCAGAGCCTTCTACTCACACAGGCCTGGGAGCTGGATTCGCTGCAGTTGCTCACACAGGCTGAACACAAACCACTCACAACTTTTGTGAATTGAGAAAAACTTGCCAGAAGTAAAGCTTGGTCTGCCTGAACTTAAATGATATTTATCTGATCAGCACAACACATCAGATGACACCTGTGACATCATGAAGACATGAAGGGGGCAGGAAAGGCATGCCCTGAGAGACATGCCTTCTTCTTCCTTCAACCAGGGCCCAGCTCCATCACCTTCCAATAATTTATTCAAAATATTAGTCTATCCATAGAGCCAACTATTGATTAGATCAGAGAGAGGCCTTGAGTTCTAGCCATTGGGAAAAAAAAAAGTCTCTCACAGACACACCTACAGGTGTGCTTTGCTTTTCTCTTGGCAACTTTTAATCCAATCAAATTAATAGTCAAGATTGATTGCCACTATTGCCAATCACAAAATATTATTGGAAATTTGACTGTGGAAATAAGAACATAGTATATAATAAGCAAAGTTCTGAGAAAGGGAAACAAAAAGCTTAACATATCTAAATAGTCTGAACCAGAGGGAAGTCTCCATAATCACTTAAAAATAATGTCAGAATATTATTCATGTCGGAAAAAAGGTGACATAAATGTAGGGAAGCTAACGTTTCAAATCAACAGTGATTTTAGTCCTTTAAAAATGAATAGAAAGAGACTATACAAAGATGTCAAGCAATGATGACATAAATGGTAATTTATTTACATTATATGCTTTAATTCACATTGGATTTTGAACTTTTGTCTACAGAGAAAATAAAACCCTTGTAAATTATTTCTTCCTTTTTCCTAGACTGCCTAGTAACTACTGCTGTTTTCCCTCACTCATCACAAATCTAGATACTAAATTCTGAGACCTCTAACTCCTAAAAGTGTCCAACCACAATGTAACCATCCCCTCTTTCCTATCTCCCCTGCCAAGATTTCCAGTGCAAATATAAGAAATAACTTCCTCTGCATTTTCTATGCGTCGTCTCATCTCCTGAACACATCTTTTATAATAACAACAGAATTATCTCCCTAAATACATCATTCCACTCACATGATGAAGTAGGAAGAATTAACAAGTAAAAACAAATACGTAAACAAGAAGGAAAGCAGCACATTTAGAACAGTGCTGCTTGGAGTACAATACTGGGCACTTGCATAACTGCTCTGCAGACTTAGGGAGATTATTTTTCAATGCCCCAGTAAATAAGTATGATAGCAGCATTGGCAGTTATTGAACGATCACTGTGTACACAAGAGTCCTAAGAGCTGGCACTCTCTCACTGGTCATATGAGAAAAGAGCATAAAGACATAACATTAAACTGCTTAGTTATCTAGCCAGCTGCAGTGGAAGTGTCCAATCATTCCATCTTATGGTCTCACAGCAGGAACGTGGTCCTTGTCATATATGGTGGTGACTATCAAGAGAGAGGCACAGCTTGGCACAGGGAAGCATGTCAACTTGGGCATCTTTGGGAAAGTCCTCCTTTCTTGACTTTTACTTAGGATCAAAGCCCTGGACCTGGCCAGGCTCTTTTTTGATCCCCACTCCTTTCTCTTTAAACATCTAGACCCAAATGAAAAGAGTTCCTCTTTCTAAGCACAAATTCTTTTCATGCCTCAGTTCTTCCCTCAATATTTGCACATTTTAAATATTGCTTGTGTTCTGCCTTCTCTGCAGACCCTTTAACATCAGAGCTATTGCTCTAAGTCCATAGGCGCCCCTGCCTGACTGAATGCCCAAGTTTGTGACAGTTGCTGCTTAATCCTGTCTTGACTTTTCACCGTTCAAGGACACATCCATTTTGTTCAGATAGACATTCTCAGTGAACCTGAGGTGTTCATTTGCTGTCTAGACTGCTAAGGACTTGCCTGGTTTTAGTACTGAAAGGCCCAAGTCTATAGAACCTGAACACACAGCACAGAGCAAAGCCTGCAGATAATCTGTAGGCCATGGATGAGACAATAAAAAACTTTGGTTACCCCTTATAAATGAATCTTTAAGGTTTCTTCAGAATAACCTGAGATTCTCAGTATCTCTCATCTTTAACCCAAGATTTCTCATTGTATTTATCTCTGTGCCTACTGTTCCAAACCTCTACTCCAAATACCTAACATTCCCAGACATTCAAGTAGGTAAAAGAGCATAGTATTTGTATGTAATCTGCGTGCATAATTCCATATATTTCACTTATATTCTACATCACTTCTATCAACTGATATGATATAAATGTTGTTTATGTAGTTATATTTTAAAGCAGCATGACAACAAAAATCTGTACATGTTCAGTACAGTAGGTACAACATTTATCAGCATATTCTTGATCTACTCTTGATGGAGGTCAGGACTGCTACATAGGTCTTGAAGGGTGTATTTTTCTGGTCATTGTATTAAAATTTTTATCATCTTGATAGTAGAATGCTTTGAATGTTTGAAAGATTATTTTTGAGAAGATGCTCATCTGAAAGAGAAGAGCAGCTGAAATGCTTCTGTAAAGTACCGGATAGGAAGGAAGAAAAACAACTTCAGTCTTTACTAAACAGTCTTCACTAACATGCTGCTGGATCTGTTCCTTTGTTTCATAAACTGTGCATAATTATGGTATTCAAAAACCTTCAGATATTCTTGCTATGAAGGATTTAAATATATCTGCTCCACATTTTTAAAATAAGTTTCTCATGTACAGTAATTATCTCATATAAAATGTGCACAGCTTAAGATAATCAATTTAAATTTAGGCTGTCTTTCTTAGGGTTGACTTTGACAGCACTACAGTGTTGCCTCAGGATATTTTCTACTAGGGAAAGATAGAAATTCTGATTGTTGGAAGTTCATTGGGGCTACCTAGGCACTTGAACAGAACATTTTGGAGGGAGTATAAGAGAAGATACTTCAGAACTGTGAGACACCGTTCCCACATTTGTACCCAGTTGGTTATTGAAATAAATCTCTAAGCTCTGCAGAAAGCAGCAGACTCCTGCCAGAAATGAAAAGTCACACCACAATATGATATGATGAGATAAAACACAGATGGCTCTGTAGGAGCCAGATGTAGTGGCACACATCTGCAGTGCTGGCACGCAGGAAGTTGAGGCAGGCGAATCAAGAGACCAGAGCCATCTTGGGCTGTAGGATCAGGTAGCTACATGGTTTGACCTAGTCTCAACATATTAAGGGTGGGGAGGGAGCTCAGTGGGAGAGTGCTTGCTTAACGTGCTGGTGGCCCTGGTTCAACTGTCAAAAGTTCAAAAGTCATAAGACCTACATGCACATTCCCAGATCAATCCAAGATACTTGGAAAGTTGAATCAAGAGGACTGTAAATTCTGGATCGGCCAGACAGCTTAGATAAACCTGGCTATTAGTGGGATTGTGTGTGAAAATGGAAAGTAAAGTGGTAGAAGCATATGCTTGGAATCTCCAGAACAGATTTTTCCTTTCTTTTCAGTTTTTTGAAAGAGTCCTGCAGATCTAGATGTGAACGCAGTGCTGAATGTCTGTCATCCTACCATTAGAGGCTTAGGAAGGAAGAACACAAATTCAAGGTCAGGTTGAGCTCTACAGTGAGACAGTCTCAAGAAAACAAGACAAAACAAAAAACTAGGCAATGCATGGCGGCAAATCCCTGTAAGCCAAGGAACTGAAAAGTGAAGGCAGGTGGATTGGAATTCAAGGGTGGGTTTGGGTACATTCTAAGTTCTAGACCAGACAGGGCTACATAAAACACTGTCTCAAAAAACCAAACCAACCAACCAAACAAACAAACAAATAAATTCATAAAATGTCCTAAACACATATGCACATGCCCATAAATAAATATAAAAAATAAAGATTACTGGATCTGAGGTGTGGTCAGTAGTAGAGCACTTTACCTAGTATGTGTGAGGTCTTGAGCTTGGTCTTCATCACCAAAAGCATACAATACCAATGGTAAGGATTATAATATTAAATCATATCAAACCAAAAAAAAAGGTTTTTTGACACATTATTTCTAAAAAAGACTACTATATTAATTTACAAAGTATGCACATCAATTAAAAAGTTCTGTAAACCCTAATAAAAATAGGTAAATAATTTAGTCTAGTAATATATAAGTATGGAGTAATCAATCAGTTCTTTTCATAAGGAACTGAAAATCAAAGGGAGAGGTTGCGAGCTTTTACCTTATCGGATTGGCAAAAGTTTTAAAAAGAATACAAAATTCCGGCAATTGTAAGAACACAAGCCTTCTAGTATACTATTTTGGAGATAAAAATTGGTGCTGTTTTTGTTGTTAGCAGTTTAGAATATTTACCAAAGTTTAAAATGCACTTCGAACCTGAAGCAGGGGGATCACGAGTCTAAGGCAAGCCTGGGTTACATAGTGAGTCTCAGGCTACTTATTTAGATACAGAGAACCTTTCTCAAAAACATGTTTCTTTGACTTATCACTTCCACTGCAACAAACCGAATCTAGAAATCAACTCAAGACATGCCTAGATGGCTAGGGATGTGGCTCATTAGCAGAACACTTCCCTTTCCTTGCAAACATAAGGTCCTGTGCACTGAAAAGAAATATCTTTACAGAAATTAGCTAATTGCAATTTAATTTTCCAATGTAAAGAAATAAAAATAGTTTAGCAACATGTTGAGAGATAACTGGTAAATGGAGTCATGGCATATTTATAACACAGAATTATATGATTATTTAAGGAGGACAATGTTCACAGGGATATCAGTAAGAAATATTAAGAGAGAGAGAAAGGGGGCAGAAAGAAAGATGATGTCTATATACATTTGAAATATTGAGTGTTGGTTAGGGCATGCATTTTAGACACATGTACATCTAAGTGATTTTATGAAAAAATACATAAGAAATTAAGAAGTGGTTCCACTGGGGAGAGGAACTGGGTAGGGATCAAGGGGATATGTGGAATAGGGCAATTTTTATGCTTTTCTGAATTCCTGTTAAGTTACAATCATGCCCTTTGATTTTTCCTTCCCAGCATGCCTTCTCTCTCTATTTTTCTCCTTCCCTTCTGTTTTTTTCTCCTCCTTTTATGCAACATGCATTATAGATCCCAGGGCCTTTTCTGTGCTAACTACTAAGTGCACTCCTACTAATCAACAAACTCAGCTATATTTTTCTTGGCGATATTTATTAATCATGAAGTAAAGTTGATCTTCCAAGAGCATGAAATAGTAGGAAACCTCAAACAGTCAAGCCTCCCTTTCTTTCTAGTCTTGTCCAGTACTAATAACAGAACATTCACATTGATTTGATCCATATTAACTATGTGGTTATATTTCTATGGAGTATTTTCTAGTTGCCAGTTTTTAGATTGAAATACATATCTGAAATAGTGTGAGAAGATTTTCTAACTGACATTTTCCTCTCAATCTAAAGTGAGGCACAGCAGCCAGCATCCATCCAGCTTCATTCAGCTCGGCAGAGTTGCTTGTCTATTCAACAGACTCAAGGTCAGAGCTGATGGTATTTACATACTTTAAGAATAGATGATGAAGGAATAGAAGAGAAATGGGAATGCAAAAGCACCTTTATTGTCATGCTACTAGGAAGTCTTAAAGGCAGAGGCTGAAACTGCCCCTTTAGAAGACCCCTCTCCCATCTGCCTATTTGTCCTAACCCTTTCTCCTGCTCCTCAGAACCTATCTCTACACTCTATAGTTTTCTCTCAGGCCCTTCTTACATGCACTCCAATCCCCACATTGATTCATAGACACTTTCCTGATTTCTGTCTATTGCTAAACACATTGTTCTATATCAAGTCCTGTTCTTCTATTTCATTTATCTACTTTTAGACCCATATGATCCAGCATTTACATCATTGTTAACAACTTTCTGCAAATACATTGCATGTTTGAGTGCTAAGCGTTCGATAGAACTTGGGTTATAACTTTGTTGCTTATAATTAAATTTGATCTATGTAATACACAGCATATCTGTTGTGTTTTTAGTTGGGATGGCTAGAGTGGTACAAAGCTATTTCAAATGTCTCAGGTGAGCACTGGTATAGTTTGTCATTTATTACTTTGTTAGGATTAGAATTTGCCTTACAGTGAAGAGCACACACATATCAAAAGTTTGAAACCACTGAAAAGGGAAAAGAATAAAATGTACAACTATGACAGGAGGCACTTGTACTGTGAGAAAGGGACCAGAAAAGGTAAACATGACCTTTAAAACAATTTTTGAGCCTTTTCCTGGTGCGGGAGGGCCTTCTGTATATGTGTTGTTATTATTGATTAACGAATAAAAAAGCTGTTTTGGGCAGTGGTTTAACAGAATAGAGCTAGGCTGAGAAAACTAAACTGAATGCTGGGAAAAAGAAGGTAGAGTAAAAGGAGAAGCCATGTATCCCTGCCGGAGACAGACGCCTGAACTTTACCCGGTAAGCCACAGCCTTGTGGCAATACACAGATTAATGGAGATGGTTAGTTTAGGATATGAGTTAGCCAGAAATACATTTAAGCTATTGGCCAAAAAGTATTGCAAACAATATGGTTTCTGTGTGATTATTTTAGGACTGAGCAGCTGGGAACAAAGAAGCGACCTCCTACAATATTCTCCCACCCTGAAAATGACATAAAATAGTCACATAAGATTTACCTCAGTATTAACACTTTAAGGATTAGCTCCACTCAGTATTCATTAAAACAAAAGCACTTGTAGATGGAGTTTATCACCACCTCCACAATCAGCTTTATATCCACGAAGTCTTCTCTGTTACAAATACAGGTTGTGAATTCACCAGTCACTAAAATCTGTATGCATTCAAAATTGCAGGCAATGAGGTCTAACACAGACACTCAGGCCTGTTCTTCCACTTAAAAGCATTAGGGGTCATCATCCATCATATTGGGGTTTAGCAGAGTTTCACTTACGTCATGTAGGTGAAAAATGTTCTCAGGGGCTCCAATGAATGATTCCGGAAATAGTCAAACTCTCTGCAGAGCATTTTCCTCATCTCTGTGTCAATTTTGGAAACAGTGAGAGGGTTTGTTTCATTAGCCAGGAAGTTGCCATACTCAGTAGTCTGGAGATGAATTTTGAGATCTGAAATGTAAAGAACCCCCAGGTCAAGTTAAACTTGGAGAGTTATTTGTGGTAACTTTAAGATGAAGACATATTGATTATCTTCTTAGATTTTTACATGGGTGTATATATAATTAGACTACAGTGCTGATCTCTAAGGAAATGAAAAAGTCAGTGTAAATATTGATATTGTAGCATACCATAAGAATTTAAAATTACCCAAGAAACGGTATTATTTCACACAGCTAAAAGCAAGAAAGCAAGCAAGCAAACTAACAAACAAAGCCTAAATCAGAACCATTAATTTTAAATGTCAGTTTAAAGGGATCTAGAATCAATTGAGAGACAATCCTCTGAGCTGATGATTTCCAAGTTTCTCAGTGGGAGAAGGCTCTTCCCCACCCTAAGCTTCACCTTCTGGTGGAGACCCAGATACACAGAGGTGAGACGAAAAGTGTCCTTTGCTTGGCAGCCTTCACTTTATGCTGGTGATGTGTGTCTACTCTGTTGCTGCTGTTGACCACTACTGCTGTCATCCTGTCAACTCAGGACCGGGGGACTCTCCAGGAATCTTTTAGACCTTCACCACCACATTGGGACTGCTATACCATCCAGCTTCATGGTCCAAGCAATGACAGGGTTGTCAACCTTTCCATTATGCAGAGCCTTACCCAGACCTATGGGTTGTAAGTCATTCTCGTGAAGTACCCATTACAATATACACCAATTCTGTTCGTTCTGTTCCTATATAGAACTCTCAATAATACAGATGGCTTTACATTGGTCAATTTTAGTCTTTAGTAAATAGTTTGAGAAATCTGAGAATGCTAAAGCTTTGTACAACTTGAGGAAAAGAAGAGACTAGTGACAGCTGACATAGATAAAGGTGGGATGAGCAGCTCGGTAGCTCAATTTTAGTATCCTTTAATTACAGATGAAGAAGCTGAAGTCCAGACAGACTTATATGGAGGTTGTCTTAAAACTAGAATACGTTTTACTCAAAGAATCAAGCATCACCACTACACCATTCATTCTTTAAATGTCAATGATTTGTATTGCAGAGAATTGACCTCAATTCCAGCTTCATTTTATTGTCTATTCTTCTTCTAAAGACCATGGCCATACTTTTGTTACTGTTGGTTCCACCCCACTCTCTAGAATCATATACTTACATTGGGATTCAAAGCCATATTTAATTGACTAAAAAGTCATTTAAAAGCTATAATTTGCTGTTGATCAATGCAATCATTATCATATACTCTGTAAATCCTCGATTTTTCTGAGAAAACAATATTTAAGCCCACTGAACCAAATTTGAAAACACTTTGCTAATACTTCTGGCATAGCACCTGCTGTGTTTTGATTGTTCCCTATAAGGCTAACCTGTCTGAATGCTGGACCCCCAGCTGGCGGTGGTGTTTTGAGAGACCGGAACTGTGGCCTATTTAATAGAAGAGGGAGTGGGTCTCTGGTTCTGGTCTAATCTCTCTGCTTCCTGATCCATCAAGATGGAACAAGCCATGATGCAACTGCTTTCTTCCCTGTGGTGTGCTGAGAGCTCAGCAGTTAAGAGTATTTGTTGTTTTTACAAAGAAGCAGGGTTCAATTCCCAGTAGCCACATGGGGTCTTACAACAGTCCATAACTCCAGTTTCAGAGGCTTCAATGACCTCTGTGTGCTCAGGCATGCATATGGTTTGTAGATGTATATGTAAGCAATGCACTCATGCACATGAAATAAAACATATAAATCTTTTAATAAGAAGCAATAGAGTCCTCGTGGTCAAGAAGCTATGGGTATAGGAGGGCAAAGCTTCTGTTTACACTACATCTCCAGTTGGGAAGCAGACAGATGCTGGTACTCAGTTGGCTTCTTCCTCCCACTGTCTTTTATTCAGTCTGGGATCTACTCATAGAACAATAGTACCCTGTGAGGAGTAGGTCTTCCCTCCTCCCTTAAGCATCTCTGGAAACTCCCTCAAATACAATTTCCTATGTCTTTTAGTTGACTCCAAATCCTGTCAACTTGACAATGAAGATTAATGAAATGCATCACAAGGAGATAAATATATTCAACAAATAGCAACCCCACTGATATGTATATTAATTTTTATATAAATTATACAAATATTTTTATTTTTATGTAATTGAAAACAAGCTAAATTTATATAAAATGTTTGCATCATAAATATAAATTTTAATACCTCACTTAAAGATTGTAGGAGATCAGAAGAATTGAAGCTGAAGAAATAAGCACATGTTATCTCAAGGAAGGTTAATAGGGATCCACTCTGAGCTATAAACGGATGCCTCTCATAGCTGGAGGAGTGGTGATGAGTTCTTGAGAGACTGAGATACAGGGCATTGGATTCTTCTTCACTGTCTTGAGTAGATTTTGCATTAAAGTTGCTCTTTATTGAATCAATTATCTGTTTAACTTAGTTTTAAGCAATTAAACTTCATTTCATGCCTTGTTTGTCATTTTGGCGGTACAGATTTTTATGTAATTTTGCAGTTTGTATTTTCACTACCAAAGATTATTTGATAGCAGAAGCGACACAAATGATGGCATTTCTTTTAAAACATGATATTTTTCTAGGTGACATATGTTTCTTTTAAGCTAAATAACTTTCAAAACTTTTTCCTGCCAATGGGAATTTGCAGTGAAATACCTCTTTTGCTCTAGACCCTGAAGGAATCTTGGAATGCCAGAGTCTTAGAAAATGCAATAAGTGATCCTTTTCCTTCACCAAGACAAATATGATCCATATCCAGACATTTGCACAGTGCTCATTGTATAATTTTCAAAATGGTTTCACTATTTGTTTTTTCTTGCATTTCTCTAAATGCTCATGAAGTAGGTGTGCTAGCAGTAGGCTTTGCTATTAAATACATCCAGAAAAACAAGCGTCTTTACTGTAGAAACTGAAAGGCTTTAATAGAATTATTTAAGGGGTTATTTTCTTTGTAATAAAAAGCAGGACACTGACCTATCAAGTCACTAAGAAACAAGAGTGCTGCTCTCAGAGCACAGTGGGGAGATCACACAACCATTTTATTAATAGCGATAGTGTGATCTTTTCTTTTATTAATTATTACTGAGCTCTACATTTTTCTCTGCTCCCCTCCCTGCCTCTCCCCTCCCCCCTACAACCCTCTCCCAGGCCCCCATGCTCCCAATTTACTCAGGAGATCTTGTCTTTTGCTACTTCCCATGTAGATTATATCTATGAAAGTCTCTCTTAGTGTCCTCATTGTTGTCTAAACTCTCTGGGATCACGGTTTATAGGCTGGCTTTCTTTGCTTTATGTTTAAAAATCACCTATGAGTGAGTACAAGTAATAATTGTCTTTCTGTGTCTTGGTTACCTCACTCAAAATAATGTTTTATAGCTCCATCAACTTTTCTGCAAAATTCAAGATGTCATTATTTTTTTCTGCTGTGTAGTACTCCATTGTGTAAATGTACCACATTTTCCTTA
>LOEQ01005983.1:108316-119505 GCA_001685075.1 Bramus lutescens | reverse complement strand
GGAGGAGGAGGAGGAGAAGAAGAACAAGAACAACAACAAGAAGAACAAGAAGAAGAACAACAAGAAGAAAGAGTTCTATTTTTACTTGAATAAAGAGATTATAACCCTAGGCTGTAGGAAACCAACCACACAAACAGTCAAAAGTCTATGGTTGCTAATGAGGTGTGTAGAAAAATTGACCAAGTCAGGTAGGAAAGACAGGATCTAGAGAGGATAGACATACCGTTGGAAGGTGATTTTCTGCAAGGGAAGGGAAGGGTATGCACATGGTACAGAGGAAATGGGTGTTACTTGTCTGGAAAGGATGTAGCATTCTGATGGTTTCTGTTACGTAATTAAACAAGAGGGATCTCTTTAAATGTGCATTTTCCCACTCTTATTCTGTTATTTTCTTGGCCCATACATGTTTTCAACTAAGAGATTGGCATGCCTATGACATCCACATGTGTTGTAACTTAGCCACATGACCAAATGTTGGTGAGATGTTCATAAACATTGACTGTAAGGAATTAAATTGAACCTATAAGAAATAAATGATGATTTTTACATTAAAGAAAACTACTCACTACTTTTATGACATTGTCCTGATCATTTAACTACCCACATTTTCATTATTTTCTCTGAACTTTCAAATACCATCTATTCAGATGTCCTTATATTTGTAGAAATTAATTATTCTGCCACATTATTAAAATTGATAGTAACTTTATCCCCCAAACCTTTCCTTGTTTGTATTTGTTTTATTCCACACAGTGATATGAGTTGAAAAGAATTACTCCAACCTTGTCTCATTTTGATCTCCATGATATCCCTGGCAAATAATTATTTACAACTTCAAGTCGATTTGGTCAGGCACCATCCCTAGTGTTAACCTTCAAGATTCTCTTTGGTAGAAAACAACCTTGTGCATGAGATCCCTGTCCTCCTAAGTAGCCGCCTCTCACTGAATACACAAGGAGGGTTTTACAAGTGTCAGATAAGCTATGAGACCAGCTTTCATGGAACATATTGCCAATAATATTTGCAGCACAGAAAACTGATTTCTAGGTCTGTGGCAAGTCATAGGGGCATGCTGCAACTCTGGGAATCTTCTGCTTAGTTGCCCACATGGTGAGATTATGCACATTTGAAATTAAGTTAGGTGTTATTTATTTTCACTCCAAAAATATTTTTTAGTATGTGTTCTCCTAATAATCAAGCAACTTTCTCTTTTCTGGCAATTTTTTTAGAAGGTCATTCTAAGTAATGATGATTTGGTGAGAGTAAAAAGTAGTCTCAGAGTTAAAACTGATATTCCCTCTATTTATGTAAAATGCTTTGTTCTAACCAATGAACATCTTTGATGCTAACTGCAAATTTCTGTCTATTTAGTTTCTTTATAAAGCCTCATACCAACCTTTTCTGTGACTCAAGCCCTCTTGAACGTGGTATTGGATCTTACACAGCTTTTGAGGATGTTGACAGAAAATAGACACGTGCATTTTTATTTTTGACAATTGATTTTGTGCCATCTCTATAAGTTGAGAATCATACACTAACACTGTTGCTAGTTACATGCACAAAATACTAGCTGGCCATGGTTCTAAAAGGACCTGCCAAAGATAGCATTGAAAACCCTACAGATATTGATTTTACAGTCTCTCTACTGATTCTACATCATGCCCCTTTGCTTCCTGGCAATCTTTATAACTTTTACACTGACATAAATTGCCATAAAATAAGCATCCAGCACACCCCTCCCTTTCCTCCTCTAGAAATGGTTAAGGACGCCCCATTATTCTATTAACATGTTTGACCATTAATTCTCCTGATATCCCTGGGAATGACGAGGTGACTCTAAAGTTGGAGGGCAATTTGTACTGCCTGCTAGATTTATTATTATCCTCTCTAGTGGAAAGCACATGAATTCATTTGAACATTTATTTTCCTTAGCGTGCTGCTATTTTTCTTTTTATGTTTTTTAACGTAGATTTAGTGGCAGAATATTAGCGGCTGAGGATACAGGAGCTGCCATCAACAGGGTAAGGCAAACAGCTCAGCTTTTAGAATTTGGTTTCTAATTCCTAGATATTCCCTTGATGGTCATGAAAGGAAGCCATATGGCAAATGGGGAGGTCGGCACAGTGCTCCCTAATTGGTTGGAAATTAGCCAGCCTTCATGTGAACTCAAAGGACTCTGGGTTGTTAATATAACACTGCAAAGACTCTTGTTCCCTCTTTAACACTGCTGTGTGTGTGTTCTACAGCATCATAACAAATTACCCAGTGTATCATCGGTTAAACCAGCATATTTATCTTGCAGTTCTGTATATAAAAGGTCCCACGCAGGTCTCACAAGGTTAAAATCAAGAGGAGTCAGCCATCCCGAAGCTTGTAGATGGAATCTCAGGTTGTCCTTTGCAAGCTTCTAGAGCCATCTGTATTCCTTGGCTACTGGCCTATTTCTGCCACTTTCAAAGACAACCATAATGTCTTAAATCCACAAACCACTTAATTAAAGGCAGACATGGTGAAGACACCCTGATACAACCAGATTCCTCTCTTAGATATGGAAAGGACAGCTACTGGGGGAACTGTCAGACGGAGTCAAAAGTGTTTGTGTATAATCTGGTATGACAGTTGTTAAATTTAGAAATAATGCAACCCTGACCATCAACAAATGATGAAGTCTTTCTCGGCATCCTGTCTACTGAGAATCTGCCTATTTGAAGATCTCAGCTCAACAAATCCAAATGCTTAAGAGAGTGCAGACATTGGGAAACACTATAAACCTGGAGCCTGCATCTAATGCAACCTCTGTCTTGTCGGTTTTATCTTAAATGAAACATTTAACTTCTACAAACTTCAGTTCTAGTGAGCATAATAACACTTGTTATTATTTATGTGATTTCTTTTCATCCTGTGAGATTTGGAAATGTATGTGTCTCTCATCCTACATGGCTCCATGTATTGTTGTGTTTATATTTGTCTCTGAAGGAAAGAATAAGATAACTTGCAAAAACATGAAGTGTAAATATGAGACTCATCTGTGGATCTTCATCAAATTATTGAACATAAAATCTTTACAGACTTTTAAAGTGTGGGGCATGTGGAAAAATATGTTTTATTTGTAATACTGACATTGATGTATTGCAATGACACAGACCTACTCCTCAATATTAATATATTATCTGCTCTATGGAAGGTGCTGCTGGACTACATAATGTGGAAGAGAGAGTTGAAGGCATTCTAAACTGAAGGGATCACAGAAGAAACAATTGCTGCAGAGATTAGACAACTGAGAATTCTAAGGAAGAATCTCATGTCTTGAGTTTGTCTTGGGGATATAAGTGAAGACGGGTGGTTATCTGGTACTCATTTCTCCTTACATCACAGGGCTGCCCTATTCCATATTCTGGATCTTATTCCTCACTGGTCAGGGGTCATAACTGATAACAGATGGAGTCTTAACTGATGGTAGCTAGCCTGTCCCTTTTGTGTGGAGTAAAGTTCAGTTTGACAATTTGTGTAGGCATTTGGGATTCTCTGATTATCTGCATGTTCAATATCAACAGTGTCTTCTTTCTCACCCTGCTCTGTCTTATAAACGCCGCAATGTGCCATGCTCTGCATGAATCGCAACACCAACACAGGTAATCCAGATACAACTTCAGATCTATTTAGCTTCAGCAGTTGATAGGACCTGAAATGATAATAATCCCCTTTCCCCCTGAATCTTATAAAGACACAAATGAGTCATATAGCCACAGATCATCTGGTGATGGAAATTCTCTGACAGCTCTATTTGAAGTTGCAAACTTACTGCCTTATAGCTTGTTTAATGTTTGGTAAAATCTGAGATCTTTAAATTAGGAAAATGTTATGATAGAACAAAGACTCTCAGCCCAGCCCCACTCCCCGATCTCAAACCCAGAAGAATAGAAAATGCACAATTTTGCAAACTTCAGAATATCACTATGGTTCCTTTCTGTATAAGGTTTTGTTTAATGGCAGAGTGTAACCCTACAGCGATATGACCAAGAGTTCAGACCAACTGATCAATTGACCAACATGATCAATGAGTTTAGGACTTCTAATTCTATTCAAAATTATTTTAGGTACATGCTAAACAAAACAAGTTACAGAAATATCCTGATACAAAAACAGAAACAAAACTGTTTATCTAAAAATGGATTGAAAAGCCCTCTATGATGAAGATACAGCTACCTTATCCTTCACTGTGTAGACATGGGTAGAGTGCATATAACTTTGATAAAATGGACTTACCCCTTAACTTATTCCTTTTCTATTTTCCCTTTTACCTAAACTGAAACTTCAAATTTCATATTGAAAACTTGTGATTTAAAGGGTAGTGTTCTTGCCTATTCTAAAGCTCTGTTTTCTGTTTGAGAGTTTGGTGGTTCTGTTTTCTAGTTCTAAGCTATATTTTGTGTATGATTGTACTTTGGTGCCGGGCAACTTCAGGGTCTATATTTTATAGGTGTGGAAGCTAAATTTTAAATATGGTAGAAGATTCATAGTACCCAAGAGGGCATTTCTATATCTTAGGGAACAATGTAATTTCCAAGATTCTTTATTTCCCATTAAACAACTGTGTGCCAAGAAAGGGTTCTAAGACTGACTTTTAGAAAAATAAAACTCTAAGAAGCAGTACATGTTCTCTAATGCCAGATAAACAAAACTTCACATCATCTACCTTCAATCTCCAATGATATTTTGAATTGGGAGTCACAAAATCCAGATTTACAAATTGCCTACATTCATTCCCAGGAAATACAAACTTACTAATTTGTTTATTGGTGGTAATAATTTAATAACATATTCTTAAAATACTCCTAGAGAGGGACATGAAGCAAGCAAGATAGACACAGAGGCGTACAGAGGTGTAGAAGTGGTCTTATATGTGTGTGTAAAAGCACTTTGGTTTACCCTGGGAGCACCAAAAAGTTTCACATATTGCAGTAGCATTTCTTCAATTAGCAATGTTTTTTTTCCTTTGGATATAAGGATTATTTACTTGTGGATGGGGGACCTGTGCCTGTCTCTGGACGACATTTTATTTCACTGGACCCACCTCCACTTTCAAGACCTATTGTTTATCTTTTATCTTGATTGATACTGGTCAGCCAACATCTCTAATGTTGTAATTTCCCAGAAGCCTGCAGATGAATCAAGGCTCAGCAGGGCACCAGTGAGACAAAAGCTCTGGACACAGCCTTATCACCTGAAGGTCTCATTTGAGAGTGGCTGAACCCCCAATGTCCCAGCATGCCAGATCCGCAAGATGTAAATTGGCTGCCGTGAAGCAGAACTGTCAGAGAGAACTACCTGCATGGTATTTGCTATCCAGGATATGTAATTGCCAGAGAAGTTAATGGAATTGTCAGACCATTGATAAAAGTGGATCCTGAAGAACAAGAGGTAGATTTAATGAGCGGTTCCCTTCCGTCCTTGCAATGCAGTGTGTTTGCTCCCTGAGTCCTGACACCCCTTTGTTCTACCGTTTTCTAACAATCTGACTTACCAAAGAAAAAGTGGTCAGTTTTCCCAATAATTGCTTCCAAACTTATGTATCTGATAAGTGCTTTCATTTAGATGCTTCTACAAATTGCCCCTTTAAGGCTCATTCTAAGTGTGCTTCTGGAGAATGTGCAGTGATTAGAATAGATGTGCTCCTTCAGGTAAGTTCTAACAAAACACACTGCATTTTTCCCAATAATAATGGAGCTGAATAATCTTTAATATAGAATTTTATTAAAAATAACTCCTATCTCTCTCTAGGTCAATATACTGGAGTATCTTCCCATTAAGCACATATCATGCCCTTTATTACATTCTGCAAGACTCATTATTCTACATTTATCTGCATTGAATTTTCTATCTATTAGCTCAAGCATTTAAGTAAGCTAATTCCTTCCGTACCTGAGGATTGTTTTTCAGGTTTGACCTTTCCTCCCAATTTAGCATCTTCTCTACAAATCAGAACATTGTGTTGTAAGTAATGCATGTGCTGTTATTTAAGATGTTAATAGCAGTGATGCTGATATCATTTTTACTCCAAGGTAGCTAGTTAACAAGTGTAGCTGAGCTGTGCTTATATCTTTATCTTCAATTTCATAATTCCGAAGTCTTGACAGCAATAAAAGCAAAAGGAAAAACGTATCTTGATTTAAACAAAATTTGAACGTCTGTTGAAGCTTCGTGGACTCTATTTCTTCAGAACCTGATGGGCTCCAAGATGAATCTACAGAGAGATCACCTCTTGTATCCTGGCAGGTAACTATTCATTCTGCAACCCTGGGTCACCAAGACAGACATCACTTAGTCCCAGAAAATTGGTGCAATTAATTCCAGCCTTCTATTTCAAGTGTCCCTGAACTGGTAACTGTGAGTCATTCAGTGACTGAAGGAGATGGCAAAGGAGGAAAAGAAACCTGGCTCAACTCTCCACCTGCTAAGATGCCTTCACTGAGAGCAGGGAGATATGCCAAGATTTCTTTCCATGAACTCACTCACAAAATCTTTCTATTTTTATATTTTAATACTATGATCTGGCAATACAGTCTTTTAGAGTGAGACATTATTGTTTTGAAACACAAGACACACCTGAATGAATATATTTCGCTTAGAAGACTTTGGAAAGTTATACCATTTTTGAATGAAAATCTCAACCAACCACAAAGGAAAGTACCTGAAAGTACAGATGTAAACAATTTGATTGTAACTACAAACTATGACAATAGTGATACATACCACTTATTAGATATCTGAATCAGTTATTTCCAGCTGCCACATCTTACATTTAGGGACTTAAGGCAGTGCGAATTTATTGTCTCAGCTCAATATGTCAGGAGACTAGCATAGGTTTCACACCAGGCTGAAATCACAGAATTCACAATGCTCTCTTTCTTTCTAAAGGATCTAGTGTCATCAATATCTCTTCCTTATTCAAGTAGGAGGTAGTGTTTAGTTCCTTGAAATTTTTGACAGAAGACTCCTATATTTGATAGTTATAAATCTGGAACATGGTGATCATGTAGAGACTATCGAATTCCTTAGCTTGTGATCTACTTAATGCAGCTTGAAAGGCAGAAATACTGAGGCAAATTCTTACCTACAGGAGTCAGGCCTACATTTTCCATTAATTGCTTTGGCTATAGCAGAAGAAAATTTTAGGTTGGAAGAAGTGACATGATTCAGTTGAGTCTACCTGATGATCAGGAAATCCCTCCATATCAGTCAATGGCTTGAATCATAAATAGAACTTACCCTCTGGCCATGTAGTTAATGTGGTCACAGTTCAGAGGTTATAGCATGGACATTCATGGAACCACTGTGTGTCCTAACACAGGAATTTTGAGTATTTTATTAGGAATCAGTTTATAATTTAACACACACACACACACACACACACACACACACACACAGTGTGTATATATATATTATATATTGATTCATCTTAGTGAATCAAGGTTGCTAATTTTAGCTGAATTCAAAATATGAGCATGGCTTCTGTGCCAGTTCTCTGAGTCAAGTAGTCAAATTTTGTGAATATATTTAATGCTTACACCTTGGTATTCTAACTATAGCCATGAATTGTCATATAGCCTTCCACTATTTGGACTCTTAACATTTTTGTCTTTTTTTTAAAAAAGTAATATTCTTATATATATTATGAAAATATACAAGTCAACTCTCCATTAATTTAATGTTATTAATTCATTGCTGCACCATGTTTAACATTATTGCTAATGTATCTACCTTGACTAATTGATCAATCACTTCACACTTCCTACCATGTGTCATATTTTATATGTGCACTGGTGTGGGATTCTTCTTTGTATGTTGTAAATATGTTTTACTACCATTGGTCAATAAGGAAGTTCTTTGGCCTATGGTAGGGCAGAATATAGCCAGGTGGGAAATCTGAACAGACACTGGACCCTTTCCATAAGCCACAGTCTTGTGGAGACACACAGATTAATAGAAATAGGTTAATGATATAAGAGCTAGGTAAGAATACACCTAAGCTGTTGGCCAAGAAATGTTATAATTAATAAATTTTGGATAATTATTCACATCTGGGTGGCTGGTAAACAAAGGAACAGTCACTGTTTACAGGGCACTTCTATGTCTGTGCCTAAATTCAGTCATGGAGAATGGGTAGCACAGTTTCAGCGTTCACGGTGCACAGATCGTATGGATTAATGTGGAGCCAGCAATTCAAACCTCTTGTCTTCTCACCACAGTTGCTTTAGAAAGCTCTGAATGACAGTGGTCCTTCTTCTCAGCCTCCGTCAATCTGAGTCCTCACCATTTGCAATGATTAGAGTAATGAGGTAATCTTCTAGAACAGGAGCATGACATAAAATAAAACAATCCCCTAGTTGTTGTCAGGTTCCTGTACCACATTTAGCATGCCTCATGGTTGTGCTATGCCATCTAGGTTCCTTCAGTTTCCTCAGTATCTTATTTCCAAAGAGGGTAGAGACTTCCCAGATCACATGCATACTGTATCAGCTTATGTGATAGGCAGAATATGGCTTAAAAAATGACAAAGCAACAAGAGGAACACAGAAATGAGGGTGTGAAAGACTCAAATAACATTTGCTCCTTTGAAGAAAGAAAGGGATTCACCAGCCTAAGAATTAAAGACTCCTGTGGAACAGGAAAGTAAAGTGAGTATATCCTACTCTGTTGTTACCAGAGGAATAATTTAATTTCCCACTGACAGTAATGTTAACCCAATGATACAAGAACTTAAGTCTAGAAGTTTGTAGTGACTCAACTCTCATGATGAGATAATTTGTTATAATAGCCATTGACTAATACAGACTAACAAGACTAAGACCAGTCCCTGTAATGGAACAAACACTATATTTAGCAAACATCCATGATCTTTAACCCCAGAAAAGAACCCTTTAAAAATTTGGAATTTGCAAAATAATTAGTAAATATCTTTAACACTATTTACTAGATACATTAAAAGAATAGAAATATTAGTGAATATAAAAAATCCTGTAATTGCATTCTCTTGTGTGCCTCAAATTTATCATCTATAAAACTGAAAGGATCAGATTATGTATTGTACCAAATACACTGACATATTCATCATGAATCTGTAGGGCAGTCATAGAGACTCATAAAGTCATAGCTTTTGATTCTGTTTCTATACAACACAATCTTTAGGGAGGAAGTTCCAAAATTATATTGTTAAAATACTGAGTTTATTTTACTGACCACTTTAAATGTGAAGTAAAATGGTCCCTATCTTAGAAGAATGACTTGTCTACCATATTTTGTTACTTAAAAACTTATACGCATGAGTGTTTGTCTGTGTGTATATGCACAGTGTATATACAAGAATACACAGAGGCCATAAGAGGACAGTGAATCCCTTTGAACAGGAGTTGATAGCCACTTGATGAGGATATAGACAACTGAACCTGGGTCTTCTGTAAGAAGAGCAACTTTTTTTTAACTTCTGAGCCACTTTTTGAGATTGACCCAGTACTTGAATCAATCAGAGAAAAGTATATAAAGGTAAGTTACATTTTTAAAAATCTCTTCACTATTGCTAATAATCTATCAAAGAGGTTGGCTTTGGAGACACAATCAGAATACCTGCATTAAGATCTTTTCTCATAACTCATCTGCAGAGATGGAAGCCAACGACTCATTTGTAGGCTTGTGTAGAATAAATCAGACTAACCAAGAAACAGTCTTTAGAAAATTTCCTGTTATACCTATGAACTTATTCATTGTTTGAGTTCAAGACTACATTATTGCTGCTCAGAATATTGTTTAGAGACTCATTTTGAATTTCACTGTTAACTCATTTTAAGTCTTTTAAGAGGGTTGAATCACATTAAAGTAGCAGCTAGTAAATGTAAATAGAGCACAAGTACATCTTTGCCTTGCTGACCATGTTAAATTGTGGTGGACATAATAAAAACAGAAACCTAAAACCAATTCCTTAAGCACGTGCTTGCATATTTAGCTCTCTTCAGTGGGAGGAGAAACATATTTCTGTTTGCTTTCCAGCTCCACAATTGCAAGAGACAACAACACTTGGTTTTATAATAATAAATTATAGCTATTGTGGTAATTCACAGTTGGCTTGAACTCTCAACTAAGAAACATTGCCACATTCTTTACCTCTTTGGGCAACTGTGCCTCATAAGTTGGGAGTCTTATCCTTCTCTTAGGACAATGGTAATGGGAAGAAGTAGAGCCACTGGGTCCTTCCAGCTATAAGCTTAAGAAGAAAGGCAATGCAAGTAAAAGAAAATAATAACTATTTTGTTTAATTTCCTCAAGAACCCAACAGAAAATACCTGGTTTTTCTGATTTGGTGAGTGAGAAGGCCAGCACTGAAAAAAAAAAAAGAAAGTCAGTTAGAAAATGGAAGATCTTTGATTGAGCCTGAGTTCTCCTCTTCAAAGGGCCCTTATCTCTCCAGGAGATCCCCCTGTCTCTGTGGTATAATACAGACATCCTGGAGTTGAGGATAGGTGACTCAGCCATACTGTATGATAAAATGACATGAAAACCTAGTGGCTACGTGTCATTATACCGCAAAAATGCTCTAAATTCTGGGTTCCATTTATCCTAAATGGGAAAACTTCTACATTAGCTTGGCTAATATAATATATAGCCTACATATAAACATCTGTGCTACTCTTGGTTTCTGTGACTCCTGATTATATATTTCATTTAGTGCCCCCAAAATTATAAAGATTACTATACCTTCTTAAATTCATTATTATGCATAAGTATGTATCTGCTTTGTGTGACCTGGAAGGGCCTTTTATTTTTTATGAAGTTGAAGTTCTAAAGAGACAAAAATATTGTTAGTGATTTAAATGCTCCCAATTTAAATATAGCCTCATAGCATCATGACTACAAAGACTTGGAGTGCCACCTGAGATAGAATTAGGATGGAAGCCATATCTGTTCAGCACTTGCAATTTTTTAAACCTGGCTCTGAAGCAAGTATTTTATATACTTGGCTACTGTTAACAAAAGCAAGAAAAACATGTAACTTAACATGTTGAATGAAAGCTAAAGTCATTGCCTATTGGTCAATATACTCCAGTAATTACCAATCTTGGCTGTAGGGGAATCATTCCTTCTCCTACATAGAACCCCAGCAGCAGAGACAATAAGGGCAACATTGAATAAATGGG
>LOEQ01005983.1:39081-66611 GCA_001685075.1 Bramus lutescens | reverse complement strand
TCTCTCTCTCTCTCTCTCTCTCTCTCTCTCTCCCTCTCTCTCTCTCTCCCTCTTTCTTTCCTGTCAAAATACATAACCAAATATTCCTGAAGAAAGTCTTTACAGCTTATACAGTAATCCTTAGTCAAATTACAAAACCTAAGTGCTGTTACTAGGGATCTAGTGAAACACACTGGCGGCTAGTGTGGATTTCTCAAAGGTGCTTTTTGCACCTCAAACAGTGTGAATTGTAAAAAGCTTTCCATTGGTTGACACATGTTGGTGTATTCAAAGACTCTGAGCCTCTTAATTTGCATATGAATGCAAAATAATTTTATGAATGTGCATGTGGGACTTAATTGTTTTTTAAACAATATACTCTTATCATTTGGAAGCAATTCAGGCCATCAAAGGGTTGTCAGTGTGGAGCTTGCTAATTGCGTTCCAAAGCGCAGCCTCATGCCTCTCTGCATTTGTGTTCTGCTCCCTCTAGTTCTGCGTTTACTACCAGAAAGTTCATTTAGAAGCCAGTCAGTCTTCCAGTTATAATTCTGTACTTTTATTCAACAAGGACACAATGGGGATAATATTTGTAATTGCCAAGGAGACGCATACAAACTTCTCTGTACATGGCGCAAACTTTCGTTGAAAATGCAATTCAAAAGCAGAGTAAATGAACTGTTGCACAGCTTTAAGAAGAGGGGCTCTCTGTCATTCTGGGCTAGAGATAAATGAAAACAAAGGGCTTGCTTCACTGCATCAAATTCGTACATTTCAATAACAGTAATGCTGATAGTTAAGTCTTACTTCTGTATTTGTGCCCTAAGCCCTTGATGATGGCCAGTAGATCAGCAGGAATCATTGAGGAGAATGCTGGTCTAGCGATAATTACTGATTTCCATTTCTTGTTGGTTTTTGGTTTATAGACAGAGCTTTGCATCAATGCATAACAAAACATTTATAGGATGCTGGAAAAACAGGCATATAGTTTGTTAACATCTGACCATAAATTTTTTAAACATCTGGCCTTCAGACATCCAATCAATAAAGCATCTGGATAATTGTTCAGCACAGAACTTTTTTGTGACAGTATAGATGCTGCAAGTATTTTAACTCCTCCTCAGGTTTAGACAACAGTCACAATCCACTGATTGGCATTTTGGTTTTCTCCCATGTTGAGGTGTGAACCTGAGGCACTCCCAAGGCTCAGTGGGTTCACCGTTTTAAAATTACTGCTACATACATTTAAATCTTGGCAAAAATTTTCAAGGAATGAAACCTGTCAGATCAGGGCAACCAAACAGAGATTAATGCCATGAGGTTGGTTCATTGGAAAGATGATTATAGACAAATGGCAATGAATCTGTTGCACATTCACAGTTCTGATGAGGTGCAGGTTTGTGTGATGTTGAAAATGAAACACTCGAACCATGTGAGAGCTTCTAAGAAGACAATGCCCAGTGAGAGATAACAAAGCTACATCTCTTTATGAGATGGACATGTTTAGTGTTTATGCTGAGGAGAATGCTTGCGTTGTTGAGGCATGAAACACTCAAAGCCTGTCTTAAATTGAACCAGCGTGTTTTGAAAACTGCAATGAAATATGGGACTATGGTCTATGGTCTGGAGACGAGTGAGAAAGACTACATGCACTAGGTTCTAAATGTAACTGAAGGTATTTCTTCTTACAGACGTCTGTCTCTATACAGAGATCTTAAGGTTAAGACCATGGCAATGTACTGCTTTGTATTATATGCATTGTCTAGTGTTTAGAAGCCAGGCAAACAAAAACAGAACTTTTTCTGGAAACAGATAAAGTAATGTGAGCCTTTGCCTCAAGCAAACTGAAAGAATCACTATTATTAGCACCTACTGCACCATGAGTAGGCACATTTACATGAATTCATCAGACTTTATATTGTAACCCAGAAGTTATAAAGAAAAAAAAACAGATTTGCAAGGTAAAAAATTATATATATATATATATATATATATATGCCCAGAGAGATAGCTTAGTGGTTATGAGCCCACGCAGCTCTTGCAGAGAACCCAGGTTGGGTTGCTAGGATGCATATGATGATTTACAACCATCTGTAACTCCAGTCCTAAGGGATCTGACGCTACCTTCTAGCCTCTGCAGGCTCTAGCTAAGCATGAGTGCACAGATTTATATACATTCAATACATTCATACGTTAAATAAAAATACATAAACATTTTAAGATGGAAAAATAAGCCATACCAAACTGGACTAAGTGGGTTATAGTTTATATATACCAGAAGCAATTAAAAAACAAACACCAAAGAGTGTCCTCTATTTTTCAAGCCTTTATTTTATTCTTGTGTGAGCTAATCAGATTTATGAGATGATGACCAGTTTGCTTGTGCATACAAACAATGACCAACTAGTCAATTTTTTTCCCCTGGAGCATGGAATCATTAGTCTTAAAAACTGTTATTAACCAGAAAGGGGGAGAAGATATTCTCTACTTGAGGGAGTGATAACTGAGAGATTATGTAGCTTTCAAGCTGAGTTGGCCTGTACATTTCATGAGATTGGTAGGCCAGCATTCTCAAGACCTTGATGGATCTTTCCTTATGTGCAGATCCCTGGCTATTTTGAGTTCAGGGGGAGGATCTTGCATTGGTTGATGGAAGGACAAACCTTGTCCTTAAGATCACAGTTTCAATAGCTGAATGCAATAAATTTATAGAGAAGCAAACATTTTTTATTACAACATTTGTGATATATTTTCATTTTATGTATTATTATGTGTGTGAAGTGTACATGTGAGACCAGGCATGCACCCTGGACTGCAAGTAGGGATTAGAAATCAGTGCTTTGCTTTCCCAGAAGGTTCTGGAGATTCAACTTAAGTTATTAGGCTTGTGGGGCAAGTGATTTTACCAGCCAAGCATCTCACCTGAATTAACTAAAATCCAAAAATGGAGGGCCCACCTGTGAAGGCTGTTTGCTTAATTTGAAGTAGGAAAATCTACTTCTACCCTGGATATTTGAGGCAATAAAACAAACATTTAATCTGGAACTATAGATCTTGGAAAATCCACCTCTATTGTGGGCCACTCCCTCTGCTGGAAAGCCTATATAAGGACATGGAAGAAGTAAGATTTTGCTCGTAGCCTGTTTGACCTCAACTTGGTAACAAGTCCATTCCTTCACTGGCATTAGAGTCTATGTCTTCAGAATTCAAGCATGTACTGAAGATCAACTGAGACATCCAGCCTCATGCAATGAGGAACTATTGGATTCTTGGACTTTCCATTTATAGCCAGCCATTGTGTGGTTACCAAGATCATGGCCTGAAAAATCATTTCAATAAATCCCATATATATATACTGAGATCCATTATATAGTGTTCTGTTCCTCTAGAGAACCCTGACTAATAAACCTCTCTCATAATGTCTACCAACTTTGGGACTAATATTCAAATGGAGGCCGACTGAACACATTGCTTAGAGTAAATGCAGTCAATACATGAGAAACCACAGTAGTTGAGAAATTGCCAAAGCTCTTAATTGTAGCATATAAAATTGAACATTTACTAACACTCTTAAAAATCATATCCTTCTGGTGATTATACAGTTTTTGTAAAATGTGGTATTGGAAAGAATGTAGTAAGTGAAAGAAAGACAGAAAAGAAAGCCTTAGGTCTTATGCTAAATCATTTGAAACAAACAGCAAAATCTGTTTCTGTTGTTTAAGTTGGAGGAAATCACCTCTGCCTTACCTGATCCAGTAGTCTGTTGAGGGAATAAAAAGGAAAGATTTCATAAGCGATTAGAAAGCAAATGACGGAGTGAATGACATCCCTAATATGTTAGTAAAGAAGCAGGTTTTTTTTAATTGGATTGGTAGAAAATCTGAAAAGAAGATGAAGTAATTTTAATGCAATTGTTTTCATATAATATAAATCACGATCTGCCAAATGCACATCATCCCAGGAGAACTACAATCTCACATGTGCTATTGCAAGATCACAAATTTGTGAAAGAAAGGAGCTAAAAGGAGGGAAGAAATAGATTTTTCTATAACAACAACAACAACAACACACACACGTGTTTCTTAGGTTTTCTCATCTCCTGAATTCTAAAAGTTTGTGAACCATAAAGTTAACTTGTAGGAGGTGTTGCTTTCAAAGTACATGGTTCTTGAAAAGTAGCAAGGATAATAAAGTTCCTTGACATTGAACAGTCTTCTCAACATGCCTCCTCATTGTACATTCCATGTCAGCACTGTGACCCCTTGATTAAATATTTCAATGTCATTTGAAATTTATTCTTAAATTTTATATCACAATTTGAAACAACTCTTGGCTTTACTGAATTAATGCAAGTAGTATTAACTATTTGAAAATTATTTTTTATGGCTGTCCTAGAGATTACTAGTATATTGTCTGTGTACATGAGAGTGGTTAGCTTCAGAGATAGTTCTCTCATGCTCTTCTGTGGATGCTCCCTGACTTGTCACAGGTAAGGAACCACAGAGTACTTCAAGACAGAAACTAGAATGCAGTGGGTATATGTTGTTTATCTTCAAATTATTTAACTTACAAAAGAGAGAAGCAACATGTCAACCATATTAATAAAATGCCTATGGACTCATTACTCACAAATAAATATGTTAATAGAAATAATCATAAATGTATGATATACTTTAAATTCAAAATATGACCCTACATAGTTATTTACTAATGTTAAAAGGATTTTCATCTTTGGTTTTCTATCCTTGTAGAAAACGTAATTGCACAGTATCTAAGGATACAGATTGTGTACAATACAGCACTGAACTGAACTTTGTTCCCAACTCTAACAATTTAGCATTCAACTAAAATCAGGGGCAAGGAAAGAGTATCCAACTTTTCCATTATAGTTCAATATAATTCTGGAAGTCTTAACTATAACAAGAGAAGGAAATAAAATGTATAGAAATAGGAAAGGAAGAAATAAAAATCTTATACTCTTAGTATAATACTAAGGGTTACAGAGAGGGATAAGACAATTCAGTTCACTGACTTACAAGATTTTTAAAGAATTATTTGTTTTTGTTTTTTGTTTTTGTTTTGCTTTGTTTTCTGAGACAGTGTTTCTCTGTGTATCCCTGGAGGTCCTGGAAGTTGCTCTGTAGACCAGGGTGGCCTTGAACTCAGAGACCCATCTGCTTCTGCCTCCTGAGTTCCAGCATTAAAGGAATATGCTATCATCACCTGGAAATTTTCTTAGATGATAATAGAATATATAAGGGCAAGATGGATAAATCAAAATGTGATTAAGAACATAATGATGACAAAATAGAAGAGAGATAAGTTTGAAGCTGATGTGTTGGTCCAAATGATAGATGAAAATAATATAGATTTCAGTGCTGCAAATCAAAATTTTAGTATCTACCTATGCTCAAGGTGGGCCAGAAGGCTTTATTGATAGTTACAATGATAAAAGATGTGTGTTTGTGTGTGTGGTTGTGTGTGCATGTTTGTGTTTTTGTAGAAAATGTGAATAAAAATCAGAGTTTTAAATCATTAGAAGAGATGTGCTATAATATAGAGTTACTAATGTACCATTTATTAAATATAATATTTAAAAGTCATTTTAAGTCAAAAAGAGCACTTCATATGACAAGATTTATGGCAATTCCAATTCGGTTGCCTACAGTGTCCAACCATCTATCAGGGCAGCAAGATGGACCAATGATGAAGACACTTGCAGAAAACTTGGTAACCAGCATTAATCTCTGAAAACACATGGTAAAGAGAAAGAACTGACTCTCCTTATCTTCCCCATCAGCTCTCACTTCCAGAGCTTTGACTGTCAGGGAGTCTCTGATCTGAATAACCAGAATCAAAGAAGCTTACAGATGCATCTGGAAGAGAAGCAGAGATCCAATGAATACTTCTAACCCTCAGCTAAAATCTTGCCTGGCTTTGGGGAACTCACTGAGCTTTGGAGGGCATAAATATCCTCATCTGTAGAGTGGAGTGTTATAGTCTTATCTACCTCACAGGATCACTGTTGATCCCAGCGGGGCAGGAGATGTGAAAAGACCGTTTAAAACGTTAACATCCCAGTGAATAATTTATAGCACCTTTTAAATTTCAATTTGATTTCTCCCCTGGTACGACTTGGTAAAAGCATTCACTTCTCTTGCTTGTTCACACCAATTCCCCTGGCAAATTGCCTTCCTGAGAAAGTCAAGTGAACATCAAAGGAAACATGCAAAATTCGGACTTTGTGTGTCTAGAATCATTTATTCCTCATTCTTCTCATTCTCCCACCCTTCCTTTCTTCTCTTTTCTCTTGATTGACTACATGTTGTTCTTTCTGTTATTTCTGAGTTTTATTGGGGAACCTAATTCATGATTAGTAAACAGTGTACTAAGTCACCTTAATAATAAACTGATAACCACAATTCTCTGCATAACCAACAATATATTAATTTAAATATTGTATGGAAACTCTCAGAGATGCTTAATCAAATCATCAGTAATATTGAATAGTTCTAATGTCCTCTTTATGGGAGGGAATTTAAGTGACACATTCTGAGAGGTGCATGGTACTGTTTGAATTTAGGACCAATAAAGAAAAGCCGAACCTTTTAAAAATAAAAGGCAACTTTAATGCTGACCTCATTCAAAATATTTACCTCCTTTCCAGAACACACAGAGAGCAGTGCTTGCATTTTATCTACTCCTCAGGTCAGACCTTACAATATTCCCCAACAGAAAATGCTTTGGATACTGTGGAATGTGGGCTGCTCGATAAATAAAGTGTCAATTCTTTGATTCTGACATCACTGTTTTACTGAACATTCAAATATAACTTAAGCTTTTGAAACATTATGTTTGTATACATTAAAATTAATTAAAATAATAGTACAAAATCCTTTAAGTGTAAAACTTTAACTATTTAAAAAATCCTTGCTGCAGTGGTTGCAGCTCAGGCTGAACTGAAACTCATGATTTCAGGGTTAAGGTTCATTCTCTTTTTCTATCAAGACAATGTTAATAAAAATATCTAAAATGGACTTCTCCATGGCCCTTATATGTCTAATCATTGATCCACGCATAGCATTTCTTGAAGCTTTATCAGAGTTGGAGAAAAGTGAGAAAGGCATGTGAAATGTGTTTCCTTTCCCTTGGCATTCTCTAAGATTAGATTGCAGAGTTAACCACCCTGAAGACATATAAACACTGGCTACCTAGTGATAGGCCAGTGCTCCTTTGAGGATGGTTTGACCCTAATTTGGGCTAGATGCTTTATGGAAGCTGTACTGTGTACAAAAAAGCACAAGAAAAGCAAGTGGCTGGAGGCAGAGAACATTGCAGAGATACCTGCCCGTGGTGGTTTGCAGATTGCCACTTGCTTAAACTTCAGTGGGATTAAACATTCTCCTTTTGTGATATTTTGACAAATTTGTGGTCAAAACCACAACTTAATGCTCCAAAGTACATTGATCTACTCAGTAGCTTGGAGCAAAGACAGTAAAAAGAATTGCTGGCGTGATTGACACTACTTGTGTCAAAATCATGTTTGCTTCAATAATGCCAATGTAATAATCCAGTTTGCATCACAGAATGACACTGATTACTAGGGACAGTATTTTGTTTCAGAATAAGTTGGCAGAGAGGTTGGAAGCAGACATATCTAGGCAACCTACTTAGAAAACCATGTGGAAATGCATTGCACTATATTATGAGTGTATGTTTGTATCTATACATGTCGAAGCAAAGCAGTAATGCTAAATAACTAAAGAGAATTTGCAACCGCACACCAGATAATTGACACTCAAAATGTACAATATGCTCTTCTATATTCCTGATTTAATTAAAATCCTGTTTTACATGACAGGGGACTCCATGTTCAAGATTGCATAATTTGTTTTTTGATGGTTTCTGTACTTACAGAATCCAATGTTATCCCTACATTTTCTCTCGGGTTCTTGGTTCTAGCTTTTCTTTTTAAAACAGTAGCAATCAGACTTAGTTTTCTCACAGGGAGTCCAAGTGCGTTATCTTCCATTTGCACAGATTTATCTGCTTTTTCTACTGCTGTAATTTTGTGCCTAGCTTTTCTGAATATTTCTTCTAGACATTTTGTTTTGTTTTTGTTTTTAAAGTAAGTTGCACCTGTGGCTTGAACAGTGGATGAGCAGCAAAAGAATGAAGGAAGGACTAGAATGGCTAGATTTTTGGATATGTAAATAAATCATGCAAAAGAAACAGAAAGTAAGTGCTATGAACTTTCCTCTTAGCAATGATTTTATTGTGTACCATAATTTTGAGTATGTTGTGCATTAAATTTCAATGCATTCTAGAAAGTATTTAAATTATTTCTTTATTTCTGCCTTGACCCAACAGTAATTTAATACAGAGCTGTTCTGTTTCCGTGACTCTGTAGGTTTTGTTTTTCTGTTGTTGTTGAAATTCAGTTGCATTCCATGGTGGTCTGATGTGATGCAGGAGGATATGATCAATTTTGGATAATGTCCTGTGAGGTGCTGAGAAAGAAGGTATATTCTCTTGTATTTGGGTGAACTGTTCTATAGATATCTTTTGGTCCATTTGGTTCATAATACCTGTTAACTCCAACATTTCTCTGTTTATTTCAGTTAAGGAGAGTGGGATTTTGATATATCCTACTATTAATATGTAAAGGTAGATGTGTGATTTAAGCTTAATAATGTTTCTCCTACACGTGTGGGTGCCCTTGTGCTTCAGTGATAGGCATTAAAATTGAGATATCATCTTCGTGTATCTTTCCTTTGATGAGTATAAAGTTTCCTTCCCTTTCTCTTTTAAGTAATTTTGTTTTAAAGTTTTTTTTAGATATTAGAATGGCTGCACCAACATGTTTCTTATGTCCATTTTCATGAAAAGAAAATTCCAACCTTTTACTCTAAACTTGTCTATCTTTGATAGTGAGGTGTGTTTCTTGAATGATAGGTCCTGTTTGTGCATCCTTTCTGTTAGTCTCTGTCTTTTTGTTGAGGAACTGATTTCATTGATATTCAGAGATATCCATGACCAATGATTGCTAATTCCTATTATTTTGTTATTCTTAGTGGAGGTTGTGTGTAGGGGAGTGGGTGTGCTTCCCTTTTTTTTGGTTTTGCTGGAGTGAGATTATTTATTCATGTGTTTTCATAGGTGTAGCTAACCTGATTGGGTTGCAGTTTTCCTTATAGTACCTTCTATAAAGTTGGATTTGAAGATAGATATTGTATAATTTTGGCTTTATCATAGAATATTTTGTCTTTTCCATCTATGGTGATTGAGACTTTTGCTGGGTATAGTAGTCTGGGCTGACATCTGTGGTCTCTTAGAGTCTGTGGGATATCGGTCTAGGCTCTTCTGTATTTAGAGTCTCCATAGAGAAGCTGGGTCCAGTTCTAATAGGTCTGCATTTGTACGTTACTTGGGTTTTTTCTCTTGAAACTTTTTTTGTATGTTTACTATTTTGATTATTGTGTGTTGAGGGGACTTTCTTTTTCTGGTCCAATAAATTTGGTGTTCTATAGGCTTCTTGTTCCTTATAGATATGTCCTTTTTTGGGTTAGAAAATTTTCTTCTATGATTTTGCCAAAAATATTTTCTGGGCCTTTGAGCTGATATTCTTTTCCTTCCAGTCCTATTATGTTTAAATTTGTTTTCTTTTTTATAATGTCCCAGATATTCTGGATGTCTTGAGTCTGAAGTTTTTTAGATATACCATTTCCTTTGACCAATGTATCTATTTCTTCTATTATATCTTCTGTGCCTGAGATTCTGTCTTCTACCTCTTTTGATTTATAGGTGATTCTCATCTCTTTAATTCCTGTTCACTTACCTAGATTTTCCACCTTTAAGATTCCCTTAAATAGTGTTTTATTTATTACTTCTATTTCCATTTTCATTTTCAGGTATTGAACAGAATTATTTTTATTTATATTCTTTGTATGTTTATTACTTCTTGTCTTTCTCAGAGATTTACTCATTTTCTTCAATTGATTGTGTTTTCTCCTGGCTTTCTTTGATGGAATCTATTAATTTCCTCCAATTTTTCATTTTTCTTTTCCTCAATTTCTTTAAGCAATTTATTCATTTCCTTTTTAAGGACCTCTATTGTCTTTGTAAAGTTGGTTTTAAGATAATTGTCTTGTGAGTCAGTTGTTTTGAATTACATGGTGCTTGCTGTAGCAGGATAGGTGGGCTGTGGTGGTGACATATTTCCCTGGCTCCTGTAGATTGTGTTCTCTCTCTTTCTATTTTTTAAAATTTATTTTTAGTTTTTAAAATTTCTCCCTCCTCCATAAGTGTTTGGGCAATTAAGCTATCTTTTTTAATTAATTAATTTTGCATCCCAGCCACTGTTTCTCCTCACTCCTGTCCTCCCAGTTCTCCCCTCACCCCATTGTTTTTCTTCATCTAAGTGATTGACTATTTTGCTGGGTAAAGTTGTCTGACCTGACATTTGTGGTCTCTTAGGGTCTGCAAGACATCAAATCAGGCCTGTCTGGATTTTATGCTCTCCATAGAAAATAGGGTGTGATTCTAATGGGCAGTCCATTATATGTTAACTGGCCCTATTCCCTTGCCATTTTAGCATTTTTTTCTATGTACTGTATGTTTAGTGTTTTGATTTTTCTTTTGTAAAGGAATTTTCTTTTCTGATCCAATTCATTTAATGTTCCTGCAAGCTCTTGTACCATTATAGGCATGTCTGTCTTTAGGTTTGGAGAATTTTCCTCAATGATTTTGTTCTGGGTTTTTGAGCTGGGATTCTTCTATTTCTATTGTTCTTAGGTTTGACCTTTTTCATGGTGTCCCAGGTTTTCTGGATGTTATATGTTTAGAATTTTTTAGATTTAATATTTTCTTTGACTGATAAATCTATTTCTTCTATCATATTTTCAGAGCTTGATTTTCTCTCTTCCATCTCTTGTATGGTGTTGGTGATTCTTTCCTCTGTAGTTCCTGTTATCTTATCCAGATATTCCATCTCCAGGATTCCCTCCATTTGTGTTTTCTTCATTAGTTCTTTTTCCATTTTCTGGTGTAAATAATTTCCCTCATCTGCTTGCTTGTTTGTTTGTTTTTTGTCTTGATTTTCTTTTAGGAATTTATTGATTTCTTCCCATTTCTGTTTGTATTTTTCTCAATTTCTTTAATGGATTTTTTCATGTTCTCTTTATTGACCTCTTTCATCTTCATAATGTGATTTTTAGGTCATTTTATTGTGTTCCAGTTGTGTTAAATTGTTCAGGTCTTGCTGTTGGTAGAATAGCTGGTCTCTAGTGGTGTCATATTGCTTTTTGGGTTATTGACTGTGTTCTTATACTGGTGTTTAGGCAGCTGGATTTAGAATGATTATAGGTATAAGTGTTAATTCCTATGTTTGTCTTTGTTAGATAAGTGTTTTGTTCCTTGGATTCTCATTTCTCTGTAGTCTTTTGGCCTAAAAGGCCAAGGGTTCTGGTGACCAGCCTGTCTTCAGTGTCTTCCAGTCCAACATATCTCCTCTTGGAATTTTGGATGGTAGGGGTCCCTAGATTCATCCTGAACTCGTTAAAGTTGATGTCTTCTGAAGTTGTACACCAGGATATGGAGAACAGGTGATGGAAAGCAGTCTGTAGTCCCTAGACCTGGTCTGCCCTCTGTGGTCCTTAGACCAAGTCTGGACTCCAGTATAGTTGCTAGGACAGGGGTCCCTAGATCTGGACTGTGTTCCAGTAAAGCTGAAGTCTGCTTCTGGAGTTGTAGGCCTTGGGTCCCTAGATCCAGCCAGGCCTCTGGTAAAGCCAAAGACTTTTTCAAAAGTACTAGGACAGCATATGGAGCCCAGGGGTGGCAATGCTCTCTGGGTTTGTCAGACAGGATTAAAGGGGTTTACCCCGTGGTAGGAAGTGTCTTCCTTGGAGTCTCTAGGACCACTCTGCCTTTTGGTATAGCTGCTGAGGCTGTGGTTCCTCTCTGGGGTTGCTGTGTGGGCTTTTAGGAATTTTAGCAGGTCTTGGGTGGTGTCTAACCTGGAGTTCCAAGATCCTGCCAGGCCTCTGCTAAAGCTGAAGACTTCTTCAAAAGTAGTAGGCTAGAATATGGAGTCCAGGAGAAGTAGGGTTTGCAGTCTGATGATGTTGGGCAAGCTTAAAAAGGTTTTGCAGGTGGTGAATGGTGTCTTACCCTGGGACCTTAGGACAACTCTGGTCTCCAGTAAAGATGACTGGGCTGTGGGACCTAGGATGGATGCCATGAGAAAGAGCGTTGATTGCGTTCTTGACTCTGGCTTCCAGGATTCTCAGTTTGGGGTGATTGCAGGTTTAGGTGCTTATTTCTGAGTTTATCCTTGTTGGATGGGTGCTTTGTTTGTTTGTGTGTTTGTTTGTTTTTCCTTCAATTTCTCTTTCCTCTCTGGTCTCCTGGTCTGTGGTTCTGGTGGCCAGCCATTTCCTCTGGTCTAGTAGGGCGATTCAACTGGGGTTCTGGATGTTGGTGTGATCTCTGGTAAAGCAGATAACCTGTTAAGTTCTTAAATACAAAATGAAGAACAACATACTATTAAAACTAAGGATAGATGCAAAATTAAAGTTTTTTTCATGTTTAATCATTTCAAATTGAGGTCAGTAGAGTTGAAATTCACATATATATTACATAAAAATAAGGTATTTTAAATGACTTTTAGTCAAAAACAAATAAAAGAAAGACATAAACTACTTTGTTTGAGAAAAATAACATTTTATCTAATTTTGTATTTTCTTAAAGTATTGTTTTAAAAACAAGATGTAAGGAAATCCTCAAGAAGAGACAGGAAGGGATGTATAAACACTTTGAAAGATGTGAAGGATTTACAAATGTGACTATGTGTTATTAGTAAACATATCAGGAAAGAATTGTTTTTTGCATTAAAAATCATTTTATAGTAAGAATGCTGTCCCAGGCTTGTAATTCCAGCATTCAGGAAATGCAGATATGGTTTATAAGTCTAAGCCAGCCTGGGCTAGCCTGCAAGATCCAGGCTATGAGAAATAGCACCAATGTAAATATACAAAATAAAAATCAATTTAAAGGTTTAGAAAAATAAGTTTCCTGTGGAATAAAATAATACAGATCTAAATTTAGAAGTGCAGGACAAAATTATAGGTTTGAGTAAGTCCATAAGAATTTGGTTTGCATTTTTTTCTTTCTTTTCCAGAAAGAAATATCTTGGGTGCATTCTATTTCTCTTAATCTAAAGGAGAGAGATAAATCATTAATGTTATTAAATGGCATTTGTAGCAAGACAATATCAAGATGCAGCTTCACCTTCAAGAAAAGTGCTGTGTCTCTTTCTTATTTGTTCTGGGATTCTATACTCACCGAGATACTAGAATCTCTCAAAGAATTTTTATAAAAGATGGTAACCAAGCCAGGTGTTGTGTGTTCTTAGTTTATTCCTGTACTCTGAGAATAGAATAAAATTGGAGCAGATGTATCATGGGGTCAAGGCAGCCATCCAGGGATACAAGGCCTAGACCTCAAATAAAAGCAACCAAATGAAAGAAAGAGGTAACTAGATATACTAGAAATTTTATTTCATTTCTCAGAATACTGCTGTCATTTAGGGAAAATGCTATAGATGGTATACATGAAAAGAAACTGATCCCTGTTGAATGGTAGAAACTATAGTTTGCAGTAAAAGACATGATTGACAAACAGGAAGACTAAAACTGAGAAAGCTCACTTCCCTACTGTCAGTCAAGATTCATTACTTTTCATGCAATCTAGAAGAGAAATCATCTCAGATGCGTGTTCCTGAATCCCAACATAGAAACGTACAAAACTATCTTGTAAGGCCAGGACAACAAGGTTTCAGAAGGGATGGTGTTGAAGGAGGCTATTTTTGGCTCCCAACTGCTCAGCCCTAAAATAATTATGTCCACATGGCTGTGGCTTACTGGGTAAAGTTCCAGCATCTGTGTCTGTTTTCTGTGTTTGGTGGAGATGCATGGCTGTTCACTAACTCCTCCTTTTTTCTTCCAGGATTCAGTTTAGTTTTCCCCACCTACCTCTATTCCCTACAAAGGTCCAAGACAGTTTCTTTATTGACCAATGGTATTCACAGCATAAATAGGGGAATCCCACATCACCTCCACTTTTCTGTTTAAATAAAAATAAAGGTTTTAACTTTAACATAATAAAATTACATATAACAAAACAAGTATCAAGCATGAATTACAGTTACGATATTTATATTTACTTTATCTTTTAATGTAACTATAAAACTATAATTATAACTATTCTTCAACTCCATCAAAGACTCCAGAATAATATAATATCACCTAAATAAACAGAAATTAAATTTTAAGCAACTTCCTAAACACTAGAATTGATTAAGACATATCACTACCTGGACAGTCACCCAAAGTTCTTCTCTATTGTTGGGGCATCCATCTTTAGCCTATAGGCCCAGAGTATTTAGAAGACTTTTCCATGAAGCAGGAAATTTCCAATAGTTCCACCTATATTGGCAGTTTGTCAGTCACTGCATAGCTCATTAGCTCTAGCTTCTTATTGGCTAATGCTTATATCAGTGGGGCTGCATGGCTTCTTCCTGACTCCTTATTTTTTCTCTTACCATTAAATTCAGTTTGCCTGCTTACACTTTTTTCCTGCACAGGACTGAGGTAGTTTCTTTATTAACAATGGTATGCACAGCATACAGAGGGGAATCCCTCATCAGGATGGTGGTTCATCTTGATTTTTAGCTTATATTTAAAATCACCTAGGAGACACACATCTAACCTGTCTAGGAGAGTGNCACTGCATAGCTCATTAGCTCTAGCTTCTTATTGGCTAATGCTTATATCAGTGGGGCTGCATGGCTTCTTCCTGACTCCTTATTTTTTCTCTTACCATTAAATTCAGTTTGCCTGCTTACACTTTTTTCCTGCACAGGACTGAGGTAGTTTCTTTATTAACAATGGTATGCACAGCATACAGAGGGGAATCCCTCATCAGGATGGTGGTTCATCTTGATTTTTAGCTTATATTTAAAATCACCTAGGAGACACACATCTAACCTGTCTAGGAGAGTGAAGGATCATCTCACCTTTAGGCAAGTTTAACATTCAGTTCTCTGTGGTTCCTGCATGTTCAGTTCACACAACATACCAATAAGTAGTCCATGCAAGAGCAGTTTTTTGTTTATTGGCTAAAAACAAAACTCTCTAAGGAGCCTCTTCAATGCCCATCTTTCCCTTGAAGTAGATGGGTGCTGCCAGGAGCAGAAATGTCTCAGTGTCAAGAAAAGTCCTAATTTCTAAACACTTTAAATGTCATATTCTATACTTTTTGAAATGTTTGAAGAAAACCTATCCAACTGAAATACATATCTGTCCATCTAGAAAAACTAACATGACTACAAGCTTGACTATTATAGATGATAATATATTAACTGATATTTCTTAATTTTACATTACATTTTAAATGAGATGCACATTCTTAATACCTTACTCAAGAGCAGAAATATACATATAACAGAATTTACCTTGAATTTGTATCAATAAACCAAGATCCATACAAATACAAATCTCTATACCATATCTCCCTTTTAATGTAAAGAAAGATTTATAAACAATATTTGGGAATTTGGGTGTAGTTCTCTAAACTACTTTCTGCTGATTGCGAGCACTGTTAATCAGGTCTTTCATGGTGTATCCTGTGTTGTAGGTTCATCTCAGTCACCAGTTGGATGAAGTAGTTTTGGGAGTGTGATCAAGATGACCTTTCAGGGGGTCTTGGTCCATCCAACCACATCATCCTGGAATGACCCCACAGGTTTTCATCCTCTGTGGAAACAAAAGAAGATCCTCTTTTATCTTTAAACCCAAGTTCTGAAGTCAATATAACTTTATAATATAAATGCTGGTTTAGCTTTGCAGCCCATACAATGAATTGTCTTTCTATACTTAGCTCCTTCACAGTCAAAAAATTCAAAGAAAACACAATAATATACATAATCAAGACTCTCTGTATATAGTCCATCTTTATGTGGCTTGTTTATTTTTACTCTTTTACTTTTTAATATTTATTTTATTATCTTTACTCCTTTTTTCTATGACTGTCTATACTCTGTCTCTTTAAAGACTTCACATTTTATAAACCATTTGCTTCTTTTTTTAACCGTTTATATGCTTTTTCTTCTCTCTCCCAAGTCTACATACATTTATTCAACACTGTGACCCATTTAGAGATCTTTTATGTCTGAATCTATCCTATTGTTTATCTCTAATTCTTTACTGTCCAGGAGCATTTCTTAAAATGCTAAGCACTTCTTAAAAACTTAAGCTGTGTCATTTCTAGAGGAAATACAGTGATAACTGCATGTTCTGCAGCATCCCATATGGCAGAGCTGTTCGCTGCCTCTGAAAACCACACTAACAGCCCCATTTTTAGGTACACAGCCAGTCTATGTTGGCATTAAGCAAGTTGTAGCACTCTGTTCACAAACCTCATTTAAATGGTCCATAGCTGGACCTCATCAGAGTTTACACTGGCAACATGGCCTAGGAAGCTGCAATTTCAAATCAGCCTTTTTTTTTTCCTGCTACCTCTGAATCAGAAAAACCTCTCTTAAAGGAGCCATGCCTCTGCTTGTTTCTAGCAAGCCCACGCAAGAAAATGCTGCTACCAAACCAAGCTTAACTCTTTGTGTGTGTGTGTGTGTGTGTGTGTGTGTGTATGTGTCTTGGATTCCTTTTTAAGCTTTCTCAGGCTTTACATGGATTTAGTCCACCATGTTGGTACATGAATTTGTTGGAGGAAGGCTGTTTGTTTGGTTTCCAGCTGCTCAGCCCCAAAATAATCATACAGAAACCATAGTATTTAAACCACTGCATAGCTCATTAGCTCTAGCTTCTTATTGGCTAATGCTTATATCAGTGGGGCTGCATGGCTTCTTCCTGACTCCTTATTTTTTCTCTTACCATTAAATTCAGTTTGCCTGCTTACACTTTTTTCCTGCACAGGACTGAGGTAGTTTCTTTATTAACAATGGTATGCACAGCATACAGAGGGGAATCCCTCATCAGGATGGTGGTTCATCTTGATTTTTAGCTTATATTTAAAATCACCTAGGAGACACACATCTAACCTGTCTAGGAGAGTGNCACTGCATAGCTCATTAGCTCTAGCTTCTTATTGGCTAATGCTTATATCAGTGGGGCTGCATGGCTTCTTCCTGACTCCTTATTTTTTCTCTTACCATTAAATTCAGTTTGCCTGCTTACACTTTTTTCCTGCACAGGACTGAGGTAGTTTCTTTATTAACAATGGTATGCACAGCATACAGAGGGGAATCCCTCATCAGGATGGTGGTTCATCTTGATTTTTAGCTTATATTTAAAATCACCTAGGAGACACACATCTAACCTGTCTAGGAGAGTGTTTGTAAAGAGATTGAATCAAGGAGTAAAGATGCCCCTAGATGTGTGGACAGCATTCTATGGGCAGGAGCCCCAGAGTGAATGAAAAGTAGAAAGTTAGCTGAGTACCAATATTTTTCCCCTGCTTCCTGACAGTGAATACAATGTGAGCAGCTGTCTCATACCCTTATTTATTTTTAAAAGTACTTATGCAATAAAATTACATAAGTTTTATAACCTTTTTATTTATATATTTAATGTTGCAACTTCTATGTACATAAAATGTTTTTTATAAATAATGGAGTTGTAAGTAAATATGATTGGTTGGTTTTGTATTAACTTTATAAATATGTACTTTTTAGAAATTAAGAGATTTGAAATATAGAGATATATTTCAAAATTATGGATCAAAGTATTTTCTTTCATTTTTGTTTTTGATATTATTATATAACTTTGTATGATATGTACTTATATTCCACCATCACATTAATTAATGACAGCTGCAGACAAAAATGAATACAGATATACATCATATATTAGCATTCTACGCACAATTTACAAAATCACATGATTATTTTACAGTGAAGCAGCATTTCATAAAGAAGTTGATAACCTCAGTATTCCAGCCTTTTAAAGCCAGAAACGAAACCAATGACTAAGTCATTATGGGTGTGATATAGGAGAGAAAGAAACTTTAAGATTCGGTGTTTAATAACCTGCTGGTCTAAGTAAATGGAAGTTGTTTGATTAATAAATATATACTTTGAAAAATAAGAGAATAAAATTATTTGAATAACTAACCAGCTCTTACTAAAGAGAAGCTAATGGGCTTTTGCATAATAGGTGAAACATCTGAGATATTAGTAGATTTGGTGGAATGGTCTGTGCTATGGACATATCCACATTTACAGTGAAAATGAGACTCAAGAAAACATATTATTCTGTGTCTTTGTTTTGTAAATCACTCCTTACCTATTCTATGTTATACCATTTACAAGCCTAATGATTGTTGTGCTCTCCTGAAAATGCTTTTTATAGAATATGCTCAGAGAAGATGGGCACATACCTTATCTAGGTGATATGATCTGTTGAATTAAGTCTGGACTCATTATTCTGCAACTCAAATCCTAAGCCTCACTTGAGAAATTTGCTCCATATTTGTTCAAGTAGACTGGGAACATGCACATCACAGACCCTATGTGTCATTATGTATGACATTGTCAGAGCCTACCACAGGGATGAGACCATGGGACTTGTGCAGTCAATGCAGAGACTGAAAATACACCTGCCCTTTATCGTGTCTTTCCCAACATTTGTTATGACAGACAGTGAACTGCATGCAGTCTTCCCACAGCTAATTTGACAGCTCAAAGAAACCAGCAAAATTTTGTAGAAACTATAATTTTTGTTTAAAATTGTGAGGTTATACATTGCAAGATATAATCAAGCCATCTGGGCATTTTATACACAAAAATAATATGTGAGATATATCTCCACACATACTGAAAACAAACAACACAAGTCAGTTGTTTCTATTATGTTTTCAAAATATTGAAGTTACTGGGAAAAAGGTATATCAGTATTTTATGTTTTGCAGAATCATTTTACTCACAATTTTGTGAAACTGACATTTGCAATTTGGGATGGTACTTCAAACACAATTCCTTATGATCATATTTTTGGCTAATGATTTTATAAACCAATCTTTGAAATATTGAGGAAAAATGCAGTCTCTTCCACTACTTGCTTTAAAAATCACTCTGAGTAGTTGATCTGAAAGAAAAGGTGAAAACTGAATCTCTTAAACTGAGATGAGGTTGGGAATGTGTCCCAGTGAGATACACACTGATGCCCAATAGCAAGACTTGTGGAAGTGTCTGGCACTCCACTCTCAGCGAACTTTGAGTGGGTCATCAATACCACAAACATGCTTTTAAGTTGTTTTTTCACCCTCTGTCTTTCAGATATTTTGTTGATAGAACACAGATCTTTAGACCGCTATTTTAAGATAGCAGGCAGCTAACTTATGCTAACATTTCATAACCCTGCTCATGTATGATTGCACAATGATCATTGAAAGATATTTATGAGGAGTTAAAAGGAGATAGCTCTGTTGGTAAATAGTTTGATGTCCAAGGTGGTTTTGGTAGAAAATGTGCTCCCATAAGCTCAGGTACTTGAATACTTGGTTCCCAATTGTAACAATGTTGAGAGAGATGATGTAATCTTGCTGAAGAGAATGTATCAGTGGAGTGGTGGTTAGAGTTTACAGCTTTTTCACTACCAGCTCACTCTGATCGGCCTCACACTGTGACTGAAAATGGGACCAGCTATCCTCTTGCTCTAAGTCCCTGTTGCCATGCCTCCAGTCTACCATTAGGAACACTTCCACTAGAATAATGGTCCTCAACCTGTGCATTGTTATTCCTCCAGGGGTCGAATGACCCTTTCACAAGGGTCACTTAAGACCGTCAGAAATCACCAATATTTACATTACTATTCATAACATTATCAAAATTATAGTGATGTTTGGGGCATCACAAAATGAGGAATATTAAAGGTTTAAGAAACTAAAAAGGTTGAGTTTACTGATCTAGAAGCATAAGCCTAAATAAACTCTTTGTCTGGGCCTTGGTCATTATAGTTTGTCAAAGCAAAGGAAAAAAAAAACTTATATATCATGCAAGTATGAGGACCTGAATTTGATCCAAAGAACTCAGGTGCAAAAACAGTCAGTCATGATAGTAGCAGCGAGTTCCAGGCTTCTCCCGTGAGAAACCTTATTTCTAAATACAGGTTGGACAGTTCATTAGGAATGACATGTGCATGGTTATTGGCACAAAGAGGACACTCCATCCTGTCACACACATATTCACAGAGGTTTCTGGAAGAAAATGAAAACATCTCACATTTTGTATCATCTTATGTCTAGAAACTACTTTTGCCCCATTTGTGAATTAAGTAAGCGCCCATGTGATACAGAAGTAACTATAACAAAATTGAAACATCTGAAAGTGTGAGGAAGAAGAGGGGTTGAATTTCAGTGTTCCTTCATGTAGAATCAAATAGCAATTCAATCCACTCTACTTTCATTTATCCTTTCCATATGGAACATATACATGAACACATTCCGTCCCTCCACACTTTTTTTTGCAAGTGTAGTTATAGAAATTTTGCATAGGGCTCTGATTTTTTTTTCACTTGTACTAAAACAACTATTTCAAACCCACCATAGAGATGGATGTCCATCTGGTCACTTCTAAACTATCTCTAGATGTATATTTATAAGAATAAAACTCATCACCAGAAAGAGAGTTACACTTATTCCTAATTGATTTCTGGGGGAAGTTTGAAGGTGGTGTGCTAGCACATATCATTAGTAGATTTCAATTTATAAAAATACTTGTCTTTAGAGGTGAGGTAAGTTGGGTGTTATCTCAAATGCATTCATAGGTCTTCACCCTGAGAAACAAGTATTTTCTTTCTACAATGAGGGTATCAATATAACGTATGTTTTTCTTCCAAGTTACATGTATCATTGTACATTCAAAGTCTATGACATCCCATCATTAGTTTCTTACAAAGAATGGATGGTGTTCTGCTTTGAGTATAAGGTTGCTGAATGTCTAAGTCTTTTAACATTCATAATAATAGAAAGCACACATACAGTAGACATACAATATTATAAATACTAAAGCCAGTGTCATTTAGAGAAAAAACAGTAGGTGAATTTGTTAGTTGGATCCTCTCAGTTACAAAATAGTTGTTTACATGCCATCTAACAAGCAGAGTTTAGACAACATGAGATTCCTAGGAAAGTCTTTAAGGTGAGGTTAGGGAATTTGAGAAAAGGAGGGAGGGGAAACTGTGGTTGGGGCTTAATATATGAGAGAAGAATGAATAAAAAGGAAAATATTAAATATGATATATAAATAAAATTTTCAAAAACTTGTCAGTTCATAACTTCTACTTATATTTGGGAATTTATTTCTCTTAGGTATATTTTGATTCTGAAGTACAACAGTGCTTTTAGCATTTGAAGAAAAAGTCAAATATTTAAAAGGTGGTATCTGGTAAGGAATATTATTTCAGTTTTAACTTAAGGAAATCATCAAAGCTATGCACAGATATTTACATATACAAAAGTTTATCAAAGAAGTATGTATAATAGCAAAATATTGAAGGAAACTAAGAGCTTGATAAGTGGGAATTGGTTATAAATTAGCATTCGTATAAAGCCAGTAAAATATTTTTATAGAATTCAAAAATAAATAGACAATATTCAGCATACTTTTAAGTGTAAAAAGTGATTCCTAAGTATAACAAGAGTGACCCCAATTTCTCTTTAACACAAGTATTTTTATGTATATGTTTATATGAAATTCTTAGATTTGCATAATCCTCACTTCAAAGTATTGAGATTAAAAATGAAGATTTTCGTTATCTATATTTTATTTATCTTCCAAACTGATTCAAATAATTTAAATTATTTTGCAAGTAAAAAGGTGAGGTGATTTTTAGGGACCAAGCAAACATGCTCTCAGAGTCCCATCTTAACTGTTACCACTTTATCCACTTACTGACATGTTTCTTGAGACTCTGAAATATCTTCCTCCAAGGTAACATTAAAATATTTAAAAGGCTTCCCAAACAGACATGGTTTCCCAGTGTCCACAGGTGGTACTGCCTGGATATTTTGGTATGAATGGTCCACAGCAGGATGACTGAGAACCTGAGCTCAGGGACTCTGGACCAATAGCTAAGGAGTCGGCATGGGACAGACCTGGGCCCTTTGCATGGGGGTGACAGTTGTGTAACTTGGTCTTTTTTGAGGACCCTAGCAGTGTGACAAGGACCTGTCCCTGACACACATGAGTTGGTTCATTAGAACCTATTCACTATGGTGGAATGTCATGCAAATTATTGATGGAGGGGGTAGGAACTTAGTCCTGCCTCCTAATCTAGATATGCCATGCTTCACTGTCTCCCATGGGAAATCTTGCCTCTTCTGAATGAAGACAGAGGGAGAGTGGGGGGTGGGTGGGTAGGGAATAAGAAGAGAGGAAGAGGGGGAAACTATAGTTGGTGTGATAATAAACAAACAAACAAATAATAAATAAATAGATGGAAAAAAATCTTAGCTTTCCAGATCTGAAAACAAACAAACAAAAAACAAGCAAACAAGAAAACACAAAAACAAAACAAAACAAACAAAAAACCAAAAAGACTGACTATCTGGTAGATGCTCTGTCAACAAGGGTGTATATCTCAGCCCTCCCAGTCTAGAGCTAAAAGGCAGGAGAGTTCTTGAAAAGCTGCTCATCCTCAGATGATAGACAGTGGTATTAATGTCAGAGAAGGAATGCAGCAATATCAGCAAGAAAATAGATGGGTATGCTGGCCAGAGTGAAGGCAGGCAGCAAGTAAGAAAAAGACTGCCATTCTGTGCTCCAACACAGACTTCCAAAGTCATTCTTTTCCTTCATTGAGGAAAAGATTTATTAGGGATATTTTTCTTTCACTTCCATTATTAAAGAAGATAAGCTTTGTCCCTGTCTTATTCAGGGTTCTATTGCTGTGAAGAGACACCATGACCATAACAATTCTTATAAAAGAAAAACATTTCACTGGAGGTTTTGGAGGATTAGTTCCTTATCACCATGGTGCAATGTGGTGGCATGCAGGCAGATATGGTTCTGGAGTTGAGTGGTAGGGAACATGAAGTGATGTGAGACAGGGGCTATGGCTTGAGCAAACATGAGACCCCAAAGCCTGGCTCCACAGTGACACATTTTCTCCAACAAGACCACACTACTCTACCAGGTCCAGACCTCCAAATGGGGCTACTCCTTTTGGGGGACATTTTCTTTGAAACCGCAACATTGCACTCCTTAGCCCCCCAAAGGCCTCTAGCCATATCATAATAGAAAAGTGCCTTCAGTCCAACTTCAAAAGTACCCATACTATATAACTAACTCAAGCTTATTTAAACATCTAAAGTTCAAAGTCTCTTCTGAGATTCACACAGTCTCATATGTGTAATCCCCTGTAAGATCAAAATCAAAAAGCAGATCACATACTTCCAACATAATGGCGAGAATACACATTATCATTCCCAAATGTAGGCAAGAGAGCATACGAGGAAATACTGCACAAATGCAAGAGTGAAAACCAGCTGGGCAAACTCCAAACTCTGCATCTCCGTGTCTCATGTAAAAATGCTCTTCGCATTTCTATCTCTGTTTATCTTTGTTGATCTCAACACACTCACAACACTTGTGCTGGTTACACTCACTGTTAGTAGCTTTTCTTGGCAGGTATCCTATGACTCTGGTATCTCCAATATCTTGGGGTCTATAAGGCAATCCAGGTTTCAATTTCACAGTTTAAAAGAATGACCTCTCTAGGCCTCCACTTAGGGATACCTCTGAAACATGCTTGGTCTCAGTATCACATGTCTTGCTATCCTAAGTCATGGAAGCAAATTGTGTAGCCCCTATCCTCCATCCTTACCTCCTGAGCCACATGGCCAGAGCTGCCAAGTTCTGCTGCTTACTGGGCCTGGAAAGTGGCCCTCATGCAGTTGTATCTTCATCAACTTTCCATTATTTTTTTTATTTTTCCTTTACTGCCTAAGCTTGGATGTCCTCAAATTGCATCTGTAGACCAGACTGGTCTCAAATGTAGATTTGCTAGCCTCTGCCTTCTGAGCGGCATGCAGCACCACACCTTGCTTTAAGCTTTTCTTTAATTCTTTTTCAAAAATCAGAAACTTAGCTAGGTGGGCTCTTGACCTGAGGTCACCACCTTTTATTCCATTTCTTAATCTGTCTATTTCCTTGAACACTGGATTCAGACCCTTTCCATCTCCTTGTGATCATTTTCTCCCCAAATGATTCTACATTATGCATTTTTCCTTACTCAGCTTTCTCCTTTTCCTTATAAATCTTCATTAGAGTTAACACTAATAAACCACATGACAGAGTCTATACTAGGTACTTTTGAGATTTCTTTTGCCAATGGAATTGTGTCAAAACACTTCAATTTAGCCTCAAGAAAAATTTTCAGACAAGAAAGCAAGGACATTCTTCACCAAAATATCACAAGAACAATCTCTAGGCCGCATGATAATATTCTCCTTATCTGAAAACTCTTGAGCCAGACCCTGACAATTCAAATCACCTTCATCACCACCATCTTTCATGCTTCCACTTGTATGGCCAATTAAACAGCACTTAAAGTGTTCACCTGCTTTTCTAATTCCCAGTCTCAAGGTCCATATTCCTTCAAACAAAACATGGTCAGGCCTATCACAGCAATACTCAGGTCCCTGATATCAACATCTGTATTGGGGTTTCTCTTGCTGTAAAGAGACACCATGAGTATGGCAACTCTTACAAAGTAAAAACATTTAATTATGGTGGCTTACATTTTACAGAGGTTTAGTCATTTATCTTCATAGTGTGACATCGTGGTGTACAGCAGACATGGTGCTAGAGTTGAGAGCCGATAGGCAAGCAGCAGGAAATAGTCTGAGATGTTGGACATGGCTTGAACATACATGAGACCTCAGATTCTGCCTCTAGAGTGACATGTTTCCTCATAAAAGACAATACCTACTCTAAAAAGGTCGCATCTCATTATAGTGCCTCTTCCTTTGGGGACCAGTTTCTTTTAAATCACCACAGAAGCTCAATTAACACTGCTGCTCTCGTCCTCCATTTACGGGACATTTACTCCATTTTTAGACATTACTCCATTTACTGGATATTTACTCCATTTCCTTCTCTCAGTGCTTGCCATCCTCAGTTAAGAAGGACTGGGGCTCCCTTCACTATTTCAAACCCACAATTCTCAATATTTGGTTAAGAGGGACTTGAAACTATGACCTTGTGACTTTGTTTTGTAGTCTTCAGTGAAGAGGACAAGGAGGTTTGCTCCATCATCTCACACCTGTGGCCTTGATCACACTCACTGTGATATCTGAGCCTCTATTTTCTTCTTTCAGCAGAAACCACAATTTTACTTATTATGGGCCTTTTCCTTCATTGCAGTCATTTTTCTTCATAAGATTCATATCAACAGGAGCAGAATACTTTAAAGTGAGAATTTGTAGCAAAGAGTAAACATTCTTAGCACCTTGGGGAATCACTTACAATGTATCCAGAGCCTCATGTACCTTTGCAGCCTTCACATTCACACATCTGATTGCTTACTACAGACAGGTGATTTGTATGTGGGCTGTCAGAAATCAAAATAAATATATTCAATGATTGTATTTCAATAGGGGCCTGGCTAGAAAATTTTTAGTCTTTGAAAAGTAAATATATAAATGAATATGTATATAAGTGTAGAATTACAAGAAATTGAATTATGAATAATCACATAAAATACTAAAATTGTTGCAGGAATTTGTAACATTAAAATGGATAGTCTTCATAAAACAACAAACATTAGCATATATATCAACATGTATGGTACATGACCTTTAGTGAGAGTATCTTGCTTTTCTTGGATTAAAGCTGTTCAAAATATGATGCAAGTTAATACATAATCAAGTAGGTGATGGTCACAGGGAGAGAAGCAGAGAAAGTCTCATAACAATAATACAAAAATGAAAGCATCAATACTGAGTCGAAGATAAGAATAAGGATACTGGGAAAAAGGAAAATACTTTTTGAGGTTAAAATTATATCAGAATATAAACTGGATATGCGTCACTTGCTTATGAGTATCTTGTTTGTAAAATGACTTTGGTTTCCAGAAGAAAAAAAGACCCAGGGAAGAAGAGATGTAAGAGGAAGAGAAGAGGCTCATGTTGATAAAAAATTAAGCAAATATGTGTCTATCAAGGAAGGTTTGCGCTTCCCCACCAAAAAAAGCACAAATAGCAATGTAGGATCAAGCAAATAAAACTTAATTTTCCCAGGAAATATTTTTTCCACAACAAAATCTAATTTATACAAATCACAGAAACAGGGGAAAGTTTAGAGGAACTATGAAAGAAAGTGCAAAGAGAAACACAAGTTATAAAGAACCCCTTTTAATAGCCCAGAAACTCTTGATAAAGATGCACACTAAGTCACATGGATCAAAGCTGTAGATATACTGCTTACATTGGAACCGCGTTTAGAATGCAGAGCAAGGCAGAAACTGTGTCAGGTAGTATTCCTACAATGTGTCTGTGTTCTTGCCCTTCCTTTCCTGAACCCAGCATGACAGTTAACACCTGCAGTTCTCTCAGACATCATTTAATTATTGTTGTTCCCATTCCCCTATGCTTCAGCATCCTTCAGGGAAACAATATTGTGATTTCTCTGTGATGAACACATACTATTTACTTAAAAGATTATTTTAAATATATAATTATTATTTTAGATATGTATACTGTTTTCCTCATCTTGTACCTTTGTATAATTTTTCTCATCTGTGTACAATGTTATAGTAAAGAAATATTTAATTCTATATTTCTTTGATCTATTTTATTATTTGTATAATTCCCAGAAGCAGGACTGATGAGCATATTCTTTAAATGTTTAGTATATTTATCTAATCGCTTCCCCAAAACCCTGTTTCCTATTGCACCATTACAAGTCATTTCCTACCTGCAGTAAGGGTTATTGTTCTTTAGAAATTTTTCCCAGGCTGATGGCTATAAACTAATGACATACGTTTATTTGCATTTCCCAAACTAGCACTGAGTTTGAGTTTTCTTTTGTTTTATCATTTTGATTTTCTCCTTTGTGAATTTTTTCATATTTGTTCTCATTATTCCTACCATTAGCTAACAGCAAAAGCATGGAAACCTTTACACATCCTGGCTTTACTTAATAAAGCTTCAAATTTCTCTACAGTAATTTTTTTTGCATTTTAGGGGTCATTACTTTTGCATCTTTATTTTGCATTGTTTTGTAAAACTATGTTGCAGTTTACTGACAAGAGTTTCCAAATATATATATGATTTGTTTGTTTTAATGCTTCCAAGTAGACATCGCATTTCACTTTCATATCTAAGAAGAGAGAAGGCAGAGGAAATTAAATCACTATCCCAAAGTCATGTTTAATAATTGGCAAACCTGTAATTGCCTCAGAAGTTTTTAAATATCGTTATTTGTCTGTCTGTCTATCTATCTATCTATCTATCTATCTATCTATCTATCT